>SJYC01093544.1:0-31609 GCA_006408675.1 Madoqua kirkii | reverse complement strand
TGTATGTTTCTTTGCAAATTATGATTTTCTTCAGATTTATGCCCACCTGGTGCCTTGAAATTGGTGATGGGGCTGCTAATGGTTGGTGGTGAAGTGTGGCTTATTTTGTAGAAGTGCAAGATCGTAATTTTATCCAGTGAAGAATTATAAAATTCATAGACTCACGGAAATGTTAGCAACATTATGAAATTTTCCATTCTAGTTTTGTTTTGCTTTGCAATGTACATACGAAAGTTTTAGAACCTCACAAAGTGTGAAGAGACTGTGCTTGGTCCTTATCCTTGCTTTTTAGTATGATTTGATGTGATCCTTTCATGGAGTCCTCACTAACTATTGGAAGCGCTGCCTATTGCCCAGGCCCACTCTGGGTCAGGTCCTCCCTGTCAAGCTGAACCCTCTGAGTTACTAGAATCTGTCACTTGGGTGTCCCAGGGCCCCTGGGAAACAAGGGGCAGGTGCCCACCTCTGAAGCGGGTGAAGTGAGATGCTGTTGCTGTTGTTCAGTCAGTTGTATCTGACTGTTTGTGACCCGTGGACTGCAGCACACCAGTTTCCCCATGCCTCACTATCTCCTGGAGTTTGCTCACACTCACATCCGTTGAGTCGGTGATGCCATCCAACCATCTCATCCTCTGCCATCACCTTCTTCTTGTGCCTTCAACGTTCCCAGCATCAGCATCTTTTCCAATGAGTCAGCTCTTCCCATCACGTGGTCAAAGGACTGGAGCTTCAGCATTAGCATCAGTCCTTCCAATGAATATTCAGGGTTAATTTCCTTTAGGATTGACTGGTTTGATCTCCTTGCAGTCCAGGGGTCTCTCAAGAGTCTTCTCCAGCACCACAAGCTTGAAAACATTCATCCTCTCAGAATGAAAAATAAAAAATCTAATGTGCTTAGTAGGCCTCAGCATGCTAGCAAGGTTCTACCTGTTATTTCTCCTCTTTAATGTCAGAGAGAGGCAGTTTTGGTAGAAGACCCTTTGATTATTAGGAGAGTACTAGGAAATGGTGGAGAGGTGTGACGCAGGCATCAGGGACTGAAGCATCCATTCTCCTCCTAAACTGTGCTTGGTGCGGTTTTTTCTTGGAATCTATGGTTGCAAATGACTATGCTCTAGAAACCTGAGTCCAGGGAAAGCTTTTCCCTTCCCTGGGTAGCACATAACTCCAGTAGAGCCACATCAGCTTCCAAAAACGGGCTGGATTTGGGGGACGTGGGCAGAAATGACTCTCAATCAGGACAAACCACACCTCCTAGAGGCAGACATCAGGCAGCTCACTCATGTCAGGCGCTGACTTAGAGTTGTTTTTACTGCATTCTTAAGAGTCAGTAAACTGTTCTTCAGAAATGCTTTGTTTTGCCATCAGTCTTCCTATCAAAATGTTTTTCTACCCATCTAAATGTCAAACTATTTGGTTAGCATATTTAATTTGATTTAAATCAACCTAATGTTTTGGATCTTTTTACCATTACTAGTTTGAATTTAGCTATTATAGAGTTTATTCTAATCATAGAAAGTCAACTTTGGGGGTGTTTTAGCTTTCCTCTTGATTTATAAATAGCATGTTCAGCAGGTAAAGAATCCTCCTGCAATGCAGAAGACCTGAAAGATGTGGGTTTGATCCCTGGTTGGAAAGATCCCCTGGAGGAGGAAATGGCAACCCACTCCAGTATTCTTGCCTGGGTAGTCCCCTGGGCAGAGGAACCTGGCAGGGTCTGTGGGGTCTCACAGAGTTGGACACGACTGAGGATGCGTGCAAATTTCCACTTAAAGTGTGGATGAAGTGTAAAGCTCAACATATTCCATTTGGTCAGTTTCATTATTTATTTTCCAAAAGTTACACAAGCAATGCTTCTGTGGTTTCGCAAATTGAATAATTTAATCAATTGTATAGTAAGTACCCAAAGCTACCAATCTCCTCCCCTTTCTGATCCTGTGATCTGTGTCCCATCACACTTCTCTCTACATCCACATTGAATATCATCTCTCAGCTTGGAATTGTTCCACTTTAGCAAACAAAACAAAACAAAATTTCAAGTTCACTAATTTTTTCAAAACAGCATTTAGCAAATATCTGTTGTTGATCTCAAAGTTCCAGGGATTGGTGCTTTTGTAGAGCAGCTGTGTAAGCAGGCATCATCAAAGCTCTAAAGAAGAGGTTCTTCCCTAGTGGGCCAGTGTTTAAGACAACCTTCTAATGCAGGGATGTGGGTTTGATCCCTGGTTGGGGGCTAAGATCCCACATGCCTCACGGCCAAAAATCCAAAACATAAACCATAAAAAAAAATTGTAACAAATTTAATAAAGACCTTAGAAAATGGCCCACATCAAGAAAAAAAAATCTGAAAAAACTCTGAAAGTGTGAGAAAGAAAGGAAAGGGTTGAGGGATACAAAGAAAGTTGCTACCTAAAGCTGTGCTTTTAACAGCTCTAACCATCTGTAAATGCAAGTTATTTTTAAAAATGGGAAAATGCACATCAGAGGTACATGAGTTAGCCTCTATATAAAGGCAGCAGCGTATATGTAAATATGTGAATACTGTTTGCCATCTTTGATCATATAGAAGAGCTGCCTGTCTTGATGATGACTAAGACTATTTTCTGAAATCATTACCTACTGTTAATAATGGTTGCTGTTATTTAAAAAAAAACAGCAGTGTAACACCTTTGATAAAAATTATTTATGTTTGTGGTTAATGTTTTAGTAACAGTAGGGTAAAATATATGTTTTGCTTCTTTGATTACTACAAGGTCAACATTTTCCACATTACATTTGAGTTAATATTTTATCAATAATACATATTTTCCCTCTTGGACAGTTACCATTTCCTTTAGCTGTATCAACAGACAACACTTTGGTGAGCATACATGGTGTCAGGAATACGGAAGGGCTGACTCACTCTTCCTAATCAACTGTTTTCAGGCAGTCTTTGATTCTCAAATCCTACTTACCACTTCTTATTTGAATGAGGCAGACTTTGTTTGAACTGCTTGGTTTTTCCAGTTAAGTGAGAGGGAGCAAATAAATGACCAAATAACCTGATTCTTTCATCTTTCCCTTAGAAAGTCCATGAGCCACCAGTTTCCATGGCATTTTTCATGTTTATCAGGGAAGCCCAGGGCAGTCGTGGGTTCTAGAACATGGTGTCAAACCTTCTAACCAAGAATCTCATTAGCTGGTATGCTCATTCTTTATTGCTTGTCTGAAAAATCAGATCGGGTAGGTGTTGCCACTGCCCAGTACACAGGAGCCTGGCTGTTGAAAATCACATTGGATGAAAAGCCTTGACTGTGTTCATTTGTCTTGGAGATTAACGTGTAGTTTATAAAATTGGTTACATATTTTTGAAATGCAAGCATGCAGTGCTTGCATTACAAAGCTTTCCCAGTAAACCTTTAAAGAATCTTAAAAGAAGCACAAGCTAGTTAAGAGTATTATATTCAATTGATACTTAACAGTGGATAATTTTGTATCTTATTTTTTAACGGTTCTTTGCCTCATTTTAAACATTTTTCTGAATGAAAATGAGCCACATATAGGTACTTTGCTCATTTCATAGACGCACTTTGATGACAGAGTGTTTGATAACAGACACAGAGTTATTGGCAAAGTGTTGGAAGCCAAGAATGCTGTTATCACCACACACAGGAGCACTGGCTATGGGATTTTAAGTGAGGGGCACTACATGTCACCATCATTAACAACTCCCTGAGTGATCCTATGTGATGAGCTAAGATTCCCCAAAAAGCAGTTTCATCAGCAGGTTTGAAGCTCCAAGTTTCTGACAGCCACCTCGTTCCCTAGCAACAGCCTGTTCTCTCGGTAACGTGAGGCTTCCTGTAAACAGGTGGGGAAATAAAAGAGAAAACTAATCATAGCATTAGCCATTTAGGTGTTCTCTGGAACTCCATGAGGCAGAGTTTACAGAAGCAACAAGTGGTGGCAAAGGGATTGAGTAAGGTCTGAGAGAGAGAATTTTTTCTTAGAATTTATCAGACTTTTTTCTTAGAATATTATGAGTGAATTCTAAGCATCTCTAGACTTTCCTCATTGAATAGTAAATAAACCAGTTAAAAATAACTGGAAGGAAGATTCAGCCTGTGAGAATACTGCAGGAAAAGATAATAGTTGTTTCTCTCTGTTACCTTTGCAGTCAAATGATGAAACATTATGATTTGAAAACTGAGATGATTTTCTGACAATTTCTGGACTCAGTTGCCCCTAATGGTTTTGGTCTAGATGTTCTCTGTGACTGTGCATGCTTGCCAAATCACTTAAGTTGTGTCACGATTCTCTGCGACCTCATAGACCCCCCCCCCAGAAGACCCCCCAACCCAGGCTCCTCTGTCCCTGGGATTCTCCAGGCAAGAATACTGGAGTGGGTTGCCATTTCCTTTTCCAGGGGATCTTCCTGACCTGGGGATTGAACTCACATATCTCACATCTGTCTCCTGTGTGGAGTAATAGGTTCTTGGCAAATGGGTTCTTTACGACTAGCGCCACCTGGGAAGTCTGTGATTGATGTTGAGCTAAATCCATTTCCACTGGTTCCTTTAAGGCATTTCTTTTTTAAAATGGAGTTATAATTCCTTTGCAATGTTGTGTTAGTTTCTGCTGTACAACACAGTGAATCAGCTATGTGTATATCCCTAACTGTCAATTCATTCCACCCTCCCCTTTCCCCAAGCCTGTGTCCACATTTCCACTCTCTGTTTGCATTTCTGTTCCCACCTGCAAATAGGTTCATCTGTACCATTTTTCTAGATTTCATATATATGCATTAATACACAGTATCTATTTTTCTCTTTCTAACTTACTTTACTCTATGTGACAGACTCAGGGTCCATCCATGTTCCTATGAATGATCCAAGTTCACTCCTTTTTATGGCTGAGTAATGTTCTTGACAGGCTTGTCTCAAAGCTTTCCTGGTATGTCAACTACCTGTGAAATGAGTAAACAGGGTGTGAGAGGCAGTTGCAACCACAAAACCAAATCTTCAACTGGGTCTTAATTTCCAGCTGGCACAAGCTTCAGTGTTAACTGGAATCTTTTGAGTCACATGGCATCAGAACATAACCACTCTTGGGTGTCTCCTTCAGAGGAAGCCTTGCAAGCCAGTATGATATATATTGATAACTTCTACTGGGTTTTATATTTAAATAATGTCATGTTTCTAACTATAAAATAATACATTTCCTTTTAGAGAGTTTAAAAACTATAGAGAAATATATCAGTTCAGTTCAGGCGCTCAGTCTTGTCAAACTCTGTGTGACCCCATGGACTGCAGCACACCAGGCCCCCCTGTCCATCACCAACTCCTGGAGTTTACTCAAACTCACATCTGTTGAGTCAGTGATGCCATCCAACCATCTCATCCTCTGTCATCCCCTTCTCCTCCTGCCTTCAATCTTTCCCAGCATCAGGGTCTTTTCAAATGAGTCAGCTCTTCACATCAGGTGGCCAAATTATTGGAGTTTTAGCTTCAATATTGGTCCTTCCAATGAACATTCAGGACTGATTTCCTTTAGGATGGACTGGTTGGATCTCCTTGCAGTCCAAGGGACTCTCAAGAGTCTTCTCCAGTGCCACAGTTCAAAAGCATCAATTCTTCAGCTCTCAGATTTCTTTATGGTCCAACTCTCACATCCATACATGACTACTGGAAAAACCATAGCTTTGACTAGGTGGAATATTTAGAGAAATATTGAGAGGAAAATAAAAACCACTTTTATTTTAATCCCCTAGAGGTAATTATTATGGGACTGATTCCAAGAAGGGATACAGATTCATATAGAACACAGTGTGGAGGATGGCCTTGAACTTGGGCGGCTCAGGGATCTGAATCTCCACTACCAATGATGGGCTGCACTCTACAAGTTTTCCATAGCCTTTCTGTAGTTTTTCTTTTTCTTTACAAAATTAGCATTGAGTGGTATTGCCAGTGTAAATCTTGCCTTTTTTCCATCTTTTTTAAATGAACATAACCACTCTTGGGTGTCTCCTTCAGAGGAAGCCTTGCAAGCCAGTATGATATATATTGATAACTTCTACTGGGTTTTATATTTAAATAATGTCATGTTTCTAACTATAAAATAATACATTTCCTTTTAGAGAGTTTAAAAACTATAGAGAAATATATCAGTTCAGTTCAGGCGCTCAGTCTTGTCAAACTCTGTGTGACCCCATGGACTGCAGCACACCAGGCCCCCCTGTCCATCACCAACTCCTGGAGTTTACTCAAACTCACATCTGTTGAGTCAGTGATGCCATCCAACCATCTCATCCTCTGTCATCCCCTTCTCCTCCTGCCTTCAATCTTTCCCAGCATCAGGGTCTTTTCAAATGAGTCAGCTCTTCACATCAGGTGGCCAAATTATTGGAGTTTTAGCTTCAATATTGGTCCTTCCAATGAACATTCAGGACTGATTTCCTTTAGGATGGACTGGTTGGATCTCCTTGCAGTCCAAGGGACTCTCAAGAGTCTTCTCCAGTGCCACAGTTCAAAAGCATCAATTCTTCAGCTCTCAGATTTCTTTATGGTCCAACTCTCACATCCATACATGACTACTGGAAAAACCATAGCTTTGACTAGGTGGAATATTTAGAGAAATATTGAGAGGAAAATAAAAACCACTTTTATTTTAATCCCCTAGAGGTAATTATTATGGGACTGATTCCAAGAAGGGATACAGATTCATATAGAACACAGTGTGGAGGATGGCCTTGAACTTGGGCGGCTCAGGGATCTGAATCTCCACTACCAATGATGGGCTGCACTCTACAAGTTTTCCATAGCCTTTCTGTAGTTTTTCTTTTTCTTTACAAAATTAGCATTGAGTGGTATTGCCAGTGTAAATCTTGCCTTTTTTCCATCTTTTTTAAAATTTATAGGAGAGATTTATTTGAAGAAATATTACAACATATAAAAACTCCATAAAGTCTTACCTTTAGATGTGGGCCATTTTTAAGGGTTTATTGAATTTGTTACAATATTTGGTAAAGAATCTGCCTGTCAATGCAGCAAATGCAAGAGGCACAGATTTGATTTGACCTGGGTCAGGAAGATCCTCTGTGGAAAGAAATGGCAACCCACTCTGGTATTCTTGCATGGAAAATTCTCACTGCAACTAGAGTAAAGCCCACACAGCAATGAATACTCAGCAAAGCCAAAAATAAAATTATTTTGGGGATATATGTATACCTATGGCTGATTCATGTTTAGGTTTGACAGAAAACAGCAAAATTCTGTAAAGCAATTATCCTTCAATAAAAATAATTTTAAAAGGCACCCATAAAAAAATGTCTATGAGTATATGTAGTAGAAAAATGACTTCCAAAGATGCTCCTGTTCTAATCTCCAGGACCTGTGAATATTTTATGTGATATGACAAGAGGAATTAAGATTGCTCATCAGCTCTGGATTTCTGTGAATATTGTATTGCAACTTTGATGAATCAAAGTATCACTTTTACTTTGAATGATGGTCATTGCTGAGTCTTTGTTAATTTAAATACTTTAGTGTGACATGAAAATATATCTTGAGAGATGATTTTTCAGAGTCTTGTTTCCTAGAACCATAGAAACATAACTGAGCTGACATCTAATTGGTATAAGTAAGTGCTTTGAAATTACAACTCTTATTTCTTGGTGGCATGTTTATCGTAAATGGAAATGCCCTAATTGTGCTCAGAAGTAGAAGTAGCATTTTTCACATTCTGCTGTGGTAGAGCCCAACTTTCAATAAAAGGAGAAATATGTCATGAAAGATACTAAAGTAGCCCTCACTAGCTAACCCTCATGACTCCAGTGCCAGAGAATAGGTCATGGAGAAAAGTCATATCATTTGCACAGGTGAAGATGAGCAAAAGCAGAAATATTCCTGAAGCCAGAACGTGGAGCACAGTCTCTAAACTCTTCTTCTGCACCAGGTCTTGAGTATTTAGAGACTGTGTTCCATTTTCTGGAATGAGTTACCTAACCTCTTCAATAAAAACACAGAAATACATAGTCAATGAGAATGAATTTAAGTCTTGACCCGCTAAAATAAAAGATGAGTTAGCTTAAGAGTGACTGAGATTTTTTCCATTGCTTGCTTATCGTTTCACAATGATTCAAGGATCTCAAAGAAGCCTTCTTTGAAAATACCATTCCAGCAAATGGATGTCTGCTCTCTTATGGAGGAGAAGGGGATGACAGAGGATGAGATGGTTGGATGGCATTACTGACTCAATGGATGTGAGTTTGAGCAAGATCCAGGAGCTGGTGATGGACAGGGAAGCCTGGCGTTCTGCAGTCCATGGAGTCGCAAAGACATGACTGACTGAACTGAACTGATGGGCAGCTAGCTCAGACCTCTATTGCTTTCTTCTCTCACACATCTTAACCTAACACCACAAAACTCAACAATTATAGACTCTTTAGACTGCACAGAAAAGATATCAAATTGAAAATCTGTGCAGTTGCAATGAATTTTGAATTTTCTGTAATCTTGAACTTAAGGAAGCCTAGTGATAGGCAGAGAGATTTTGAGCCTTCCTACCATTTCTCAGAACAACCTGGCTAGTTAAGTCTGGGCCACAAGGGACTTAACCTGTGTAAAGGGTTGAATTATATCCCCTCACCAATGCACATGTGAAGTCCTAACCTCCAGAACCTCAGGATGGGAACTTACTTGGATACACGGTCATTGCAGATATAATTAGTTACATTAAGATGAGGTCCTACTGGGGTAGGCTGGAGCCCTAATCCAAAATGTACCCATTGTCCTTGTACAAAGGAGAAATTTGGGCCTATACACACATACATGGGTTTCCAAGTTGGCTCTAGTGGTAAAGATCCTCCTGCCAATGCAGAAGCATAAAAGACCTGGGTTCGCACCCTGGGTTAGGATGATCCCTTGGAGGAGGGCCTGGTAACCCACTCCAATATTCTAGCCTGGAGAATCCCAATGGACAGAGGTGCAAAGAGGTGGAAACAACTGAAGTGGATTATCATGCACACACACATATACACACAGCCAGGGAGAGCATCATGTGAAGACTGGAGTTACGCTGCCTCAAGGCACAGAACTACCAGAATTCAGTGGAGAAATCTAGATCGAATCCTTTCTACACCCTTCAAGGGAAGCAAAGCCCCACTGACATCTTGATCTCTGACTTCTGGCCTTGAGAACTGCTGCCCAAGCCACTCAGTTTGCAGTTCATCATTAAGGCATGCCGAGCAAACCAACATCATCCCTTTAACATGCTTCAGACAAATTCAACCCTCAAGTGCTCGACCAGTTCAGACATGAGTCATCTCATCCTATAAAAAAGGAGGAGAGACATGACATCTTGTGCAGTAGTGAATTCTAACATCTCTATGAGTCATTTCACTTGTCTGAATCTCAAGCTTTACTCAACTGCTTTTTGTAAAGGTTTAGCTTTTCTGAAGTCTTTCCATTTACCTTCCCCTAAGGGCAAAATAACAAAAAATTCCAGAGGGCTTGAGATTTGCCCAAAGCAGCCTGCCATTAGCTTAAACTTGTATTAAATCTTGAAAATTCATGTGGATTTTTATTCTTCATCACGTTACCTGTGTTCGGTTCAATAATGAGTAATACTTGAAATCACTGATTATTAGGTGACATCGAAGAATTAATGTTATGGACTCTGCTCTTCCCTAGATTCATATTCCTTGATCTGCATTCACATTTTCTAATGACTGGTCTTCTGTGAGAGAACTTGGGGCTGCATTGTCTACGGTCCTTTCCAGCCCTCAAGCCCTAGACTCCGAGGTCTGTTCATGTCTGTGTCTCCCTGCATGAATGCCCCATCTAGCCTGGTCTTTGTGGCTGTCAAATTTTACACTACCAGAATAAGTTAACAGAACAGTCTTTTGGACTCTGTGGGAGAAGGAGAGGGTGGGATGATTTGGGAGAATGGCATTGAAACGTGTATAATATCATATATGAAACAAATCGCCAGTCCAGGTTCGATGCATGATACTGGATGCTTGGGGCTGGTGCACTGAGATGACCCAGAGGGATGGTACAGGGAGGGAGGAGGGAGGGGAGTTCAGGATGGGGAACACGTGTATACCTGTGGCAGATTCATACCTGTATGGCAAAACTAATACAATATTGTAAAGTAATTAACCTCCAATTAAAATAAATAAATTTATATTTAAAATATATGTAAATTTAAAATACCACTCATATTTTAAAACATTACTATTTCACTGGATTGTATGAAAATAAGTGCCTGAGTTATATATGTATCTGCGGGCCAGCTCCCTACTAGGCACTTTGATAATGGCCTGTTGCTTCGCGGATCCCTTTGTTGTGTGTGTAGGAAATGATGGCAATCAGGGGGAAAAAATGCCTCAGGTTGGACGCTGTGATCATATACCACTGACTTCCCACATGAGGAAACTTGTGACTGAGTTGCTGACAGCCACAGCCCCACTGCCCAGCCTCACATCACCATGAGGGAAGAGCTCCCCTTCCAGTCAAGCATCGCCACTGACCCTGCTTACCACTTGGCACTTGATCTCCCGACGTGGCCAGTCTCCTGTTCCGTAAAGTTGGGCACAGAGTCCCTCATGGATCTACTCTGAAGAATTAATGCGATGACACATGTCAAATATTTTTTATGAATTCTAAAAGGCTTCTGTGGCTGTCATGAATTGTTATTTGGTGCATTTATCAGCCCAAAAAAAAAAAAAAAAGAGCAAGAAAGAAAGATAGAAAGTGACCTCTGAACAAATAAACAATAGAATGCCCATGTTTCTGCAAAACACAAGATCACAAGTCCTGTGTTTATAGAATCTTTAAGGAGATTTCTTCAGGAAATATAGAAATGAGAATATTCGGTACAAGAGAAGAAAAAACTAACAAGTTGTGTCTTGTCTTGAGGCTTTCTTTCCTGCCGTCTCTTCTCCTTCCTGCCCTCTCCTTCAGTGCTGCTGCAGTACTTTTGTCAAAAATTGTACCCAGCACTTCACCTCCAGCTCAGAAACTTGGGTGACTCCTTTCTGTGCATCTAGTTGGTTTTCAAGAAATATTGCTCTGTTTAATTGAATTTCTGCTCAATTGTCTTAGATGTGATTGGGAGAAAGGCAACAGAGGAATAAAGTTAAATTCCTTAATTATTTCTCCGCACTTTCCCAGAGATTGGCAGGCACATTGCCTAAGGCCTGTCCCACACAGTAAAGAAGACAAATACCTCGCCAGTCGCTGGAGTCTAAATCAAGGGCTGGGATGTTTTGTCTAGAGTTGGCCTGGGCTGAAAGGTTCTAGCTATTATCATCCTATTGGCAGTGGAATCGTAGATTCTTTGTTTTAATTTGAGAGTCTGAGCAAGGTGGTAATCGGTGAAGAGATTACTCAGTCTTATCAAAATTTTTCAACCCTAATCAACCGTTGTATCTGGAATTACTTATGTGACTGAATTAGGATTTCTTAGCAGCTTCCTCCACATCTTACATACTGTGTTTTAAGCCACTGCACTATTCATATGACCACATAGATGGATATATTCATTTCTTCTCAGCCTTTTTATGGTTTGTAAATATCCAAATGTTTATTTCAATGGAGTCTGCTTTCTAGTTTAGGAAAATTTAGGTGAGTTCATTTAATGCTGAGTTAATTGTTGTTGCTCAGTCATGTGCGACTCTTTGTGACTTGATGGATTGTAGCCCGCCAGGCCCCTCTGTTCATGGGATTCTCCAGGCAGTATACTGGAGCAGGTTGCCATTTCCTTCTCCAGGGGATCTTCCCGACCCAGGGAACGAACCCATGTCTCCTACAAGTCTCCTGCACTACAGGCAGATTCTTTACTGTTGAGCCACTTATTCTCACCTGATTTTTAGAGGAATTGTTACCCATCCTGCATGATGTTGTGTGTAGCTTCAGCCCTTTTACTCGTTAAGGAATGAGGTGTTTACCACGTTGTTAAAATAAGAAACTCACTTGTATTCTAATTCCTCTCTCCTCTAAGACATCTTAGGACAGGGGTCCCCAAACTCTGGAATCTAATGCCTGATGATCTGAGATGGGACTGATGTAATAATCATAGAAATAAAGAGCACAGTAAATGTAATGTGCTTAAATCATCCCCAAACCATCACCCAACTGGTCCACAGAAAAATTGTTTCCCGTTAAGCAGGTCTCTTGTGCCAAAAAAAATTGGGGACTCCAGCTTAGGGCATCCTGTGAATTCTAAAATTCTATTTGAGAATTATAATACTGTATATTCTCCTTTTAATTTTTGCTAAATTTCTCATATACTGGTGAAGTGAAGTGAAGTGAAGTCACTCAATTGTGTCCAACTCTTTGCGACCTCACAGACTGTAGCCTACCAGGCTCCTCTGTCCATGGGATTTTCCAGGCAATAGTACTGGAGTGGATTGCCATTTCCTTCTCCAGGGGATCTTCCCAACCCAGGGCTCGAACCCAGGTCTCACAGACATTTTACCGTCTGAGCCATCAGGGAAGTCCCCATATACCGGTGCTGGGTACATACAAAATATCATGTATTATATATATGCATAATCTTAAGGTATAATTTTCTACAGATCTGCTAATAAATTCTGAACAATAGTAGATACCATTGTGTATTGATTATCTCACTGACTTATGTAATAGTTTCTGTCCAGTCTTACAAAAAATGTGCTCAAAACACCTTACTGTAAAAGAGAGGGAGAAGGCAATGGCACCCCACTCCAGTGCTCTTGCCTGGAAAATCCCACGGACGGAGGAGCCTGGTGGGCTGCAGTCCATGGGGTAGCAACCAGGCGACTTCACTTTGACTTTCACTTTCATGCATTGGAGAAGGAAATGGCAACCCACTCCAGTGTTCTAGCTTGGAGAATCCCAGGGACGGTGGAGCCTGGTGGGCTGCCATCTATGCGGTTGCACAGAGTTGGACAGGACTGAAGCGACTTAACAGCAGCAGCAGCAGCAGCAATAAAGGAGAGGGAAGTCTGGACCTATATCTCCGGTCACTCTACCATGAGCCAATCACTATGCCTAGCTCTTTACATACATCATTTTGTTTAGTCTTCGCAGGAGTCTTGCGGAGCAAGTGATGCTATCCCCAGTTTTTTCATCAAACGTTTTCATCAAACTAAGGTTCACTAAAGTAATCTTTCCAAAATCACTGAGCTAGGTATGGTGTGGTCAGAACATTCCTATAAGAATGACATTAGCGGTCCTTGTGATGATAATAGTTATTTCCTGAAGACCCCACTGTGAAGTAGGCATTGTGTTAAGCATTTAGACAACGGATATTAATTCAGTGTTGTTATTAGTCTCCCTTTACAAACAAAGAAACTGCAGCCATGCAAGATTAAGTCTCATGCAGAATTTAAGCCCAGATCTAATGCAAAAACCCATGTTTTTTATATATGTGATCTGCCATATGTCCAACTATTATGAGCTTATTGAGTGACACAACAAGGATACTCTCCTTCAGAAATCTAATGCTTCATATTTTATGATTGCAGTGGTTTGAAAACTCAAGGCACTTTGATAGATCACATTAGCCTTTCTCAGTGTTAGCTGGAAATATAAGTTAGAGATGAGCTTCTGTTTGGTGACACAAATGTGTGCAAAGGCAAATGTACACAACTTCTATGGAAAGCAAATATCCTAATTATCTTGAAATATGAGTTTCTTAGAGCAAGTGTTTAATGTTGAATTTTTTTGAGAGAAAACATACATACATATATATACATATAATATAATGCTAATTGTGGTAAAGTTTGAAAGCATGGCTTGAATCATTTAACCGTGTTCAGTCACAGACCATAAATTAGTGAAATGCTCACTGGAGAATGGCCCATTGAAACGATTTCAGGTGTGTCCCAGATCATGGGAATGATAGCTTTCTAATTAAAACGTGCACGATTCTCTTCTGACCATGTGAGGCTGCACCGCTGAGGGTTTGCTGTTGTGATTCTCTCTTCTGTGTTCCTGTGGTGTTTCCCTGTGCATTTGAGAGGTCTCTGTTAAGCAATGTAAAACCATCTGGCTTGGGAGCCTCATCCTGTGCCTGTCTGAGTCTCTCCGCCCTGTGTGGGTGGTGAAGGTGACCCTCTCTGGTCTCCGATGGTAAGCACTTGAAGGAAATTTACAGCCTGCTATGAAAAGACACATAATCAAAGGCCAGGGATCAGAAGATGTAGAAGCTGTCTGCTCTGAGGGTGGAAGGTGAGCCTTGTGCTCAATTATTCCTTTTATTTTATTTTTATATAATTGGCTCTCACCAGCCTATATTACTCTGCAAAGCAATACAAATCAAAGCAAACCCATTTCTTACACTGATCTCCGTCATGTGTAATATGTACCTACTAGTATAAGTAAAATTTATCAATAACTCTGAAGCACTAGAATAACATGTTTTCCCTAAAACAATGAAAAAAAAAAACTTGCTTTTTGTCAAAAGACATCTACTGAGTGCCTGTTATATACCAAGTCCATTCCCAGTTGGTGTTAGTGGTAAAGAATCCACCTGCCAATGCAGGAGACACAGGAGAGTCAGGTTTGATCCCTGATCCGGGAATATCCCCTGGAAGAGGGCAGAATAACCCACTCCAGTATTCTTGTCTGGGAAATTCCATGGTCAGAGGAGCTTGGTGGGCTAGGTCCATAGGGTCACAAAAGAGCCGAACATGACTGAGCAATGGAACACATATTATAGACCAGTCACTGGGCTAGACGTCCAGGATGGTTTCTTCCTTTCTTGTTTTCTTTCTTGCACTGCGTTCCGTCTTAGCTGTAGCGCTTGGGCTTCTCTGCTTGGACCTCAAGGGCTTTGTTGCCCTGTGGCATGTGAGATCTTAGCTCCCCATCCAGAGACTGAACCTGCTTCCCTTGCACTGGAAGGCAGATTCTTAACTGGACCTCCAGGGAAGTCTTATGGGATACTTGAGTGAACAAAATGGACAAAAGAAAAAAAAAATCTCCCTTAATGGGATGTCTGTTGCAGGGAGGGGCTCCTATTTAAACATCACAAATACTGGGTTAGTTGGTGACAAGAGCCATGGAGGAAAGAAACATGGAGAGCAGAGGAAGAACTATATGTCAGGGCAGCAGAACTGAATGGGAGCTGGTGGCTGAGCAGGCCTCATTGAAAAAGTTGCAGATGAGGAAATTCATAAAGGGAAGAGGTCGCTGTTGAAATGTGCTTGGGCCAAGATCTGAACAGAGCGAAGAGCAAAGGTCTTAGGGCACAGGTGTGACTGGGGTGTTGAAACAGCAGAGCCCATGTGGAGGTGGGGTGATATGAACAGGGGAGAGGTCACAGGGCTGGGGCATCTCGAAGAGGAAATGAGGAGTTGGGTCTCACGGGCACCACAGCCCTGTAGAGTCTTCAAGGCTTGGGAGCCACTGCAGGAATTCTAGCAGAGGATGTGACTTCTGCTTTAGGAGCGTCAGTGGTTACTGAGTTGAGAAAGACAGTAGGGGCAGAGAGGGCACAGACTAAAATCAGGAGACCAGTGCACAGGCTTGGCAGGAGACCCTGGCAGTGAAAGACTGTGACCCTGACAGCAACGGAGGTGGGCAGAGGGATCACATTCTGGATGGGTTTTGCAGGTAGGGTGAATAGGATTTGTTGATGACCTGGATGTGAGCTTTGAGAAAAACAGCAATCTGCAATAACTCCCAATGTTTTAGATCATTAATTATCTGGGTGCAAAATAGATTTTAACTAGAAAATACAGATTCTTGTAAAGAGAATTACATTCTAACTGTGCATAATCCCAGGATTATGGCAAACAGTATAGAGTCAGGAGGAAAACAAAGAAAGGAAATATCAGGTATACTAGGTAAAGAAGGCTGAGTGCTGAAGAGTTGCTTTTGAATTGTGGTGCTGGAGAGGATTCTTAAAAGTCTGTTAGACTGCAAGGAGATCAAACCACTCAATCCTAAAGAAAATCCTGAATATTCATTGGAAGCACAGATGTTAAAGCTGAAACCCCAGTATTTTGGTCACCTGATGCGAAGAACTGATTCATTGGAAAAGACACTGATGCTGGAAAAGATTGAAGGCAGGAAGAGAAGGGGGAGACAGAGGATGAAATAGTTAGATAGCATCACCAACTCAATGAACGTGAATTTGAGCAAACTCAAGGAGATAGCTGAGGACAGAGGAGGGTGGCCTGCCTTGTAAGTCCATGGGGTTGCAAAGAGTTGGACACAACTTAGTGACTGACAACAATAGGTGTATCACTAATAGGAGCTCATTTACTCTATGTGACCTCACTGTGGTGTTCAGGTGGGATGGATTACTTCTGGTTTGTATGTGAAGAATTTGAGGCAGAGATCTCTAGCTCCTTTCTCAAGAATGAGGTGTGAGGGCCTTCCTTGGTGGTCCAGTGGCCAAGACTCCACCTTCCAGTGTAGTGGAGTACAGATTTGATCCCTGATCGGGGAGTAAAATTCAAAAGGACTTTAAAAATGATCCAAAGGAAAAAAAAATATTAAAAAAGAATGAGGTGGAGGTAAAGCAAGGGCAGGCAGAAGGAAGTGGAGTCCTAGGACATCCATGCCCCTCCCCTCTTCCCTTCTCTTGTCTCTGCCTGGCTTCTCAGGCCAGGAGCACAGCAGTTAATTATGGGTCTCAAAATGGGAAGAACCTAAGTGTATAAAGATCCAGGTAACACTGTTACATTGTGTGACCATGGGAGTGAAAACTAAAAATGTCCAGATGCTAATTATAGATTCAGATTTTTCTAATAAGCTGCATTTATTGTGAGCAATATGATATTTAGCAAATTGGACAGACCTACACAGTCTCACATTGTATCCTGGCTAAAAATAGTTCATCTTTCCTTCCATTTCCAAAATTTAGGAGATGAACTTTTTTCTCCCTTTACACGTCTTTCTTGGCATTACTTTTTTTAGAAGCACAGATCGAGAGTGGTGCCCTGTAATTTTTATCAGTTATAGACAAGGATAGCATAGTGTGCTGGATTGCATGTGATATTCCTCACGCATAGCCAGTGAAGCTGTCAACTTTGTTTCTAGTTTCTGTGAGCTCTCCTTAAGTAGCTCTGTTGCCTTTCAGTGGAAAAATATCTAGAATTTAAGTTGTATCTGCTAGGATGCTTCTGGAAATGAAGCCAAGGGAAAATAAACCATTTTATTAATCTTTGGAGGAGCATAGGAGTTGGAGCAGAGAGTCATAAAATTAGGGTTTTTCCTTTTCACTTTTCAGGATTCAGTTAGGATAATTCTTCCTCCCCTACCCCCAGGTTAGAGGTTTCCAGCTGTCATCCTTGAACATGTTACCTACCAAGTAAGAAAGACTTGTCCTCCTTAATCAATAGAAAGTGATCAGTGGCCAGACAAGAAATTCAGGCAAAGGCTTTATTGGGGCCCGGGGGAGTGAGAACAAGCAACAGGTTTTCTGAGAGGGCGCCAAGCTTCTTCCTTATATGGTTTTATTGGCTGAGGGTACGGGTGTGTCCAGGGTCAGGCCAGAGGGGTGCCTTAGGGGTTTTGCCCACGGCTTTGGGGGTGTTATGTGCAGTGGGCATGCACAGTACCCTGCTTTGGTTTTGCTCCCTACACTCTTGTTTTTGCTCCAAGCGCCTCAAAAGTGACAGTAGGGTTTTTTGGTCTCTTGTTTCTTTGGGGTCCAAAATTTGTCCCAGCTGTGCATGCATGCATTTTTAGTCCCATACAGTTTCTTTGAATTTTGTTGCGGAAGAGAGAATCCCAGGTCCCAGGTCCCAGGTCACCAGGCGGCGTCCTGAGTGGGGTCATTCACCTTTACCCTCTTCTCCTCTACAGGGGAAGTTTCTCCTCTTTCCCAACTGGTGCCTGTGTTGTTCAGTGTTCAACATACACACTGAAAAGGTGTTGAACACTGAACAGAGTGTTCAGAAAGTTGAACAAAGGAGCCAGAAAAGGATAAAAAGCTCATGTGCATGCCTACATGCGTGGGAAATGGCATCCAGGGAATCTTCCAGACCTAGGTATCGGACCTGAGTCTCGTGTCTACTGCCTAGGAAGGTGGTTCTTTATCTCTAGCACCACCTGGGAAGCAAAAAAAAAAAAAGCTCATTCCTCCCCTCACTTTAGAGCTGAAGATTTAAACTATCAGACGATTGGGTGCTAAAAGAGAAACCTGAACTTGATTGAGTCTTCTGATAGAAGTTCACAGAAACCCAGCACCGTCCTCCTGTGTTCTCCAGTGTGGGGAGGAGCCCTGACCTCCTCCACGGAGACTTCTCAGTCTCTCTGGCTCCATTCCAGCCATATCACCCCTCCATGTGGACAAAAGAGTACCTGTAGTGGTGGGGAGAGAGTTCTGCCATGGGTGCTGGAAATTCCAATGCATTTGAGTGTTTCTGACTCAGGTCAGCCAGCCACTGCTACTGTTAAGGCTTTGATTAATCTAATCTTAACTCAAAGTCTGCTACTTGGACCAGGAGCATCAGCATCAGTGGAGAGCTTATTAGAAAAGGTCATAACCTCTGAGTCATCCCAAACTTGCTGAATCCATCTAAAAAGGTGCCCAGGGGGCTCAAACGGGATGTGCTTTAGCATTTGAGAAGTGTGGATCCAGATTGTACATGAACAAAAAGGTGCATGAACTCCACTGAGATATATGAGAGTAGCCCCTCTGCTCACTACAATTCTCCCGCCTCCCCCATGCTGCTCGTCTCAGAAAACAGGAAATCAACCATTAATCCCAGGGCTGAAAGCCTAGATAGCTTCTCTGAAAGCCCCTCACAGCAGCTCTGCAGTTTCTCTAGAGTATTCCAGCTGCCCATGCTCACTGCACCTAGCTCCCTACCAGATCACTCACCTTCTCACCAGCTTCTTTGCCTCCCCTCTTGCTCCTGTGAAGTGGATTTCCCTGCCACACAGTCATGCCGATTTTGCTAAAATCTTAATCTGTGCATGTCATCTCTGCTGAGAAGCCTTGAGTGATTCCCCACTGCTCCTGGGGTAAATCCACACTGCTGGGTTTGGTTTCCCAGTCCCTCTGGTAGGTCCCTCCAGTCTCACTTCCTGTGACACCCATGGCTCCTTACCTTGGTGAGGTCTCCCAACTGTTAGCACACCTACCTTCCACCTGTGAACAAGAGAGAAAGAGGGAAGGAAGGAGGGCAAGGGGAGCGAGAGGTAGAGAGATACCTCCAAGTCCCAGAGGTCATACAGCTAGCCCAGACAAAATTGAGAACCCGAAATTAAACAGAAGACCCATGAAAGGCTAAATTTGGAAGAACTGAGCCTTTGTGCTAACGATTAAAAAAGAAATGTATTGGACTAGAGTTGATTTACAATGTTGTGTTATATTCTGCTATATGGCAAAGTGAATCAGTTATATTTCACTGATCATTTATATTCCACATATATATTACATACATTCACATAGATATCCACACATAGATATCACATATGTATCCACATAGATATATTCCACATATATGTCCACTGATCTGTTATATTCCACATGTTCACTCTTTTTAGATTTTTTCCCATATAGGTCTTAATACCAAGTGTTAGTTTTAATGCTAAAACACTGCTAGGGGACTTTCTTAGTGGTTCAGTGGCTAAGACTCTGTGTTCCCAATGCAGGGGCCCTGGGTTTGATCCCTGGTCAGAGAACTAGATGCTGAATGCTGGAACTAAGACATGGCTTGGTCAGATAAATAAATAAATAAATATTGAAATGCTGCTATATTATAGAATACAATGTGTGTGTGTGTGTGTGTGTGTGTGTGTGTGTGTGTGTGTGTTAAGTTGCTTCAGTCATGGCCAACTCTGTGATGCTATGGACCAGAGCCTGCCAGGCTCCTCTGTCCATGGGATTCTCCAGGCAAGAATACTGGAGTGGGTTGCCATGCCCTCTTCCAGGGGATCTCCCTGACCCAGGGATCAAACCCTCATCACTTACGTCTCCTGCACTGGCAGGCAGGTTCTTTACCACTAGCTCCAACTGGGAAGCCCATAGAATACAATATCTGTGTACATTTCAAGGTTAAAACCTCAAGTTTAAAGTATCATTTTTCAAAGTTGTGAGTCCCTTTACCTTACAATCCTGGAACCCAAAGTAAAGCCAGGAAATGATGGTAACCTCATGTCAGTAGAATTCTGGGGAAATTGTGTGTCATGCTTGATGTCACACCAGAGAGAGGAAGGACAAAGCTTCACGAGGGGACAAAGCCAGCAGGAAGAGCAAAAAGCTGCCAGCAAGCACTATTAAAGGACTTTTTGGTTTTTTTCAGGAAGTCAAATCCTAATTCTCATGCAAACATAAAATGAAGCTAAATCAAAACTTTTATAACTTATTGATGAGAAGATGGGTAGTATATTGCATCTGGTTCAGTTGAACATTTGACTTACAGAGTTTGTATTCTCTACAGAAAAGATGGCATTTGCCTTGCCGTGAACAGAAATCCTTTGCACTGTTACAGATAGGAAATGTTTGCCTTGCTCTGTGTTTTCTATTATTAAATAGTTAACTTCTGTGTCTATGGAGTTATAAACAGCCTAGTTAAAGAAAAGCAAAAGTGAAGACTAATGAACTTGGTCAGGACACTCAATGCCCACTTGACGATTTTTTGCCCATTTCATTTCCCCACAATTTTTCCTGACAACTTACTTTGGACTTTGCAGGTTGGAAGACTGTTGGGGATTAGAAGACCTGGGGTGGGGTTGGGGTTTTCTTTTTACTTGTTTGGTTATTTATTTTTGACTGTGCTTCATGAAGACTGGGTCTTCATGGCTGGGTGCCGGTTTTCTCCAGTTGCAGTGAGTAGGGGCTGTTCTCTAGCTGAGCTCTGCAGGTATCTCATTGTTGCAGACCATGGGTTCTAGGCACTTGGTTCTTCACAATTCAGTAATTGTGAAGCTTCATTGCCCTGTGGCATGTGGGATCTTCCTGGACCAGGGATTGAACCTGTGTCTCCTGTACTGGCAGGTGGATTCTTAACCACTGGACCATCAGGAAACTCTGGTTGGGATATTAATCAAAAACAAGAACATATACCTAAACTTTCATCCACTTAGAGCCCACCTATACCATCGATTTAATAATTCATAAATATTAGGCAGTAGCAGAACTGTTGAGATTAAAATAGCTTTGTTGTTATTCAGTCCCTGGGTCGTGTCTCACCCTTTGAGACCACGTGGACTGCAGCACTCCAGACTTCCCCATCTTTCACTATCACCCAGTTTTTTCAAACTCATGTCCATTGAATCAATGATGCCATCCAGCCATCTCATTTTCTGTCTCCCCTTTTTCCTCCTGCCCTCAATCTTTCTCAGCATCAGGGTATTTTCCAATCAGGTGGCCAAAGTATTGGAGCTTCAGCTTCAGCATCATTCCTTCCAATGAATATTCAGGGTTGATTCCCTTTAGGATTAGGATTGACTGGTTTGATCTCCTTGATGTCCAAGGGACTCTCAAGAGTCTTGTCCAACACCATAATTCAAAAGCAGCATTTGATTGCTCAGCCTTCTTTATGGGTCAACTCTTATATCTATACATGACTACTGGAAAAACCATAGCTTTGACTATATAGGCCTTTGTCAGCAAAGTGATATCTCTACTTTTTAATACACTGTCTAGGTTTATCAAAGCTTTCCTTCCAAAGAGCAACTGTCTTAACTTCATGGCTGTATGCACAGTCCACAGTGATTTTGAACCCTAAGAAAAGAAAATCTATCAATGTTTCTACGTTTTACCCTTCTATTTGCCACAAAGTGATGGGTCTGGGTGCCATGATCTTAGGTTTTGAATGTTGACTTTCAAGCCAGCTTTTTCATTCTCCTCTTTCACCCTCATCAAGAGGCTCTTTAGTTCCTTTCACTTTCTGCCATTAAGAGTGGTCTCATCTGCCTATCTGAGGTCGTTGATGTTTCTCCTGGAAATCTTGATTCCAGTTTGTGAGGCATCCAGCTTAACATTTCACATGATGTACTCTGCATAGAAGTTAAATAGCCAGGGCTGACAATATACAGCCTTGGTGTTTGGTGGCTTAGTTGCTAAATCGTGTCTGACTCTTGTGACCCCAAGACTGTAGCTACCAGGCTCCTCTGTTCATGGAATTCTCCAGGCAAGAATACTCTAGTGGGTTGCTGCTTCCTTCTCTAATACAGCCTTGACATAGCTTAATTCCTGAAAAAATTAAAAGTGCTCACTCAGTGCCTTGATAGAGAATGAAATGATAGATATTTGGTGCGTAAACTTTCCATTTAAACTTTAATAAAAGAAGCACAGTCATGAGAATTCTTTTCACAGCAAGCCTTACCAGTTATCAAGACTTATCTTTGTACTGGGACAACCAAGTCTCAATTAAGAGTTTCCACTTGGCAACCCAGTTTTCTCCAGTTTTCTTGCCTGGAGAATCCCATGGACAGAGGAGCCTGGTGGGCTACAGTTCATAGCACTGAACAGAGTCAGACACAATTGAAGGAACTAAGCACTCTACGCTTAACATGATGAGGAAACCGTGGATACATCCCTACCCAACCCAGAGATGAGACTCTGTCAGTGGAAAAGTAGTCATCCAGGTTTATTCATGGATATTTATAATTGCTAAGTGAATTTAATAAAACTGTGTCTGATAAACAGCTTAAGCATTTTTATTGTATATGTTTATAATATGTCTCTATCATACAGAAAATAACAGGTGTTATTAAAGAGGGAATTGTCATAGTTATTTAGATGCAGGAAAACATCATAGCTTGCCATGCCATATCCACCCCCTCCCCAAAAAAACTGCTTTGAAAAATAGCTAATAAGAGAATTTCCATTGTAATTTCTTGTCAAAGTGTCCAGGCCAATAACATTAAAAGCAAGACCAGCTTAACCCTTAATTCATTGCCCATTTAGCTTGATTGTCTCTTCAAATGAAAAAAAAAAAAACAAAAAACCAAGCCTATAATGATATTTTAAATGAATAAAACCACATTTATCCATAACTGGTTCCTAATAAAAGTTTAATCTTCCATTTCAACTTTCCAAATAGAATCAAAATAAAATCTCAGACTGGTGAAATGCTTTTCAAAATTTTTAAATAAATATTTTCCATTTTCTAAGTAACACAAAATCAGT
The DNA here is from genome assembly GCA_006408675.1 of Madoqua kirkii. Lineage (NCBI taxonomy): Eukaryota > Metazoa > Chordata > Mammalia > Artiodactyla > Bovidae > Madoqua > Madoqua kirkii. The sequence continues at coordinate 8,545 of SJYC01093544.1, read as the reverse complement.
GGGAGCTGCACTTTTGTGTGCTTATATGCACATGCTCGCTTACTTTTCCACTAACTGTATTTCATTAATGTTTCTCATTTTCTAGAAATTAAGGAAAATCATTTGTGTTTTTTTTTAATTAGTCACAACTAATTGGTTGTCAGATTTTATGAGAGGTTTTTCACTGACACAGCCAATCAGTATACAAAAAGCAAGTCAGATATATTTTTGAAAATAATTAAATCTGCCGTACAGCCACTCTGCCTTAATTACATGTTCACAATTAGGCAGGCCTTGTGTCAGGAGCCTCCCTGATTGCATTCTGTGTATTATCACCTCATTTTCAAGCACATCTGTTGGAAGCAAGCCACCCTGTGCCTCACTTCTCCCCTATTTTACACCTAGGAAAGTGCTGAGGCAGAGTGCTAAGTACTATAAATTGTCTTGCTAAAATTCCTTGGGAAAAAACACAGGGACTTCACATATAATATAATAAGTCCCTTATATACAAACATGTTCAGTTTTAAGACCATGATCCTACGTCTAACAAAGTTAGCTGAGGCGCTCAACTAACACAATCAGATATATAATACTGTATTGTAATAGGTTTACAATACTTTTCACCCTAATAACACATAAAAAAATAAAGACAACACTTTTACTCTTACAGTAGAGAACCTTAAAAAGTACAGTAGTACCAACTACATCCCCCCTGCTTTTGCCCTCGCTCCCAGACATCCTGGACTTGGAATAAAGATACTGCAGTCTTGGACTCTGTACATCCTGTTCAGTAAAGCACAACCACTTGTAGAGGATGAACACATCTGATAATGTGCACCAGCATGAGAATGTACATGTCATTTGTGATGTAAATACATGTTCATATCTTTGAAAGTTTGCACCTTGAAGATTCATACGTAGAGGATTTACAGTATAAACAAAGGGAATCAAAATTTCTAGAATCAAAGTATTTATTGCACTCCTCTGTGAGGGCCCCATCTCTGGGAATATGTTTCCTTTAGGTCTAATTCCTTTTTTTAATTTTAATTTTGACTTTTATCATTTTTAATATAAATGTATTTTAGTTGTAGGCTAATTACTTTACAATATTGTATTAGTTTGGCTATACACCAGTATGAATCTGCCACAGGTGTACACGCGTTCCTCATCCTGAATCCCTCTCCCACTTCCCTCCCTGTACCATCCCTCTGGGTCATCCCTCTAATTCCTTTCGAAATGACTCTAGAGAATGGGAAGATGTAGTGATTTTTCTGGTCTTGATTCTCAAAGCCAATGAAGTTTTCTTTTAGTTCAATTTTAAAAACATGAAATTGTTTTAAGTGATGCTCATGTTGTAGTGAGGAAAAATTCTGAAAAATTCTCTACTTCACCTTTTCTTTTTTAAAGTTGACCCTAGAGAAGACAAAGGGGATAAGTCAGGTGTGAAATATTAACATCTGTTGTTGTTCAGTCCCTAAGTTGAGTCCAACTCTTTGTGACCCCATGGACTGTAGCCCATCAGGCTCCTCTGTCCACAGGATTCTCCAAGTAATAGTACTAGCATAGGTTGCCATTCCCTTCTCCAGGGGATCTTCCCAATCCAGGGATCGAACCAGGGTCTGCTTCATTGCAGGCAGATTCTTTACTGTCTGAGCCAACAGGGAGGTCCTGGAATTTGCTCAAATTCATGTCCATCGAGTCAGTGATGCCATCCAGCCATCACATCCTCTGCTGCTCTCTCTTCCTTTTGCTTTCTGTCTTTCCCAATATCAGGGTCTTTTCCAATGAGTCAGCTCTTTGCATCAGGTGGCCAAAGTATTGGAGCTTCAGCTTCAGCATCAGTTCTTCCAATGAACATTCAGGACTGATTTCCTCTAGGATTGACTGGTTTGATCTCTTTGCAGCCCAAGGGACTCTCTAGAGTCTTCTCCAGCACTAGAGTTCAAAAGCATCAATTCTTCAGTGCTCAGTCTTTTTATGGTCCAATGCTCATGTCCGTACGTGATTACCGGAAAAAAACGTAGCTTTGACTAGATGGACCTTTGTCAGCGAAATAATGACTCTGCTTTGTAATATGTTATCTAGGTTTGTTCTTTTGTTTTAACTTTTCTTCCAAGAAGGAAGCATCTTTTAATTTCATTAATATCTTCACATGCAATAGAAGAATTAGTTTTATTAGTTTGGGAGTTAATAAGTCTGTGTTTTAAATGTGTTCAAAGAAAACACGTCTGATTTAGTTGTTTTTCTGTTGCTATAAGGGCATAAAATTAGATGTCTAGTAGAGAAGGTGGTGCAGTGATAGAGAATCTGCCTGCCAAGCAGGAGATACAAGAGATCGATTTGATCCATGGATCAGGAAGATCCCCCGGAGGAAGAAAGGGCAACCCACTCCAGTAATCTTGCCTGGAAAATTCCATGTACAGAAGAGCCTGGTGGGCTACAATCTATGAAGTCGCAAAGAGTCAAATGACTGAGGGCGCATGCACACACACACACACACACACACACACACACACACACACACGTGTGCAAGCACACACACATACATACACAGAGAAGGTGCTTCATGGAGTAGATTAAGTATACAGTCATTATATTTGGAATGCTGGTTAGCGTGGCTGCATTGTAGAATCATGAAATGTGAGGAAGAAATTCACTAAGGTGAATAAAGAGGTGAGGAATGACTTTCATTTCTATGCAACCATATGCACAGAAGGGGGGCGCTGTACCATTTTCATGTATAAGTAAATGAGACACAAGCTCATAGGAAGGAGAGAGACCCAGAGGGGTGGCGCTGCCCTCATGGGAAGGACAGTGGCCTCAGCAGGCTTCCAGGTGGCTTGTGTTTGGCTCAGCCGAGACTGTCTGGACTGTGTGGGCTGAGGGGGAACAGCCTTGCGTCAGTAGCCAGCGCAGTGGCTTGTTTCCCTGCCCTGTCCTTCACTTGCTGTGGCCTCTTAAATTGTTCTGCCCTCATCAGCTGCCTCCTTCCCTCCAGGATGCCCGGTATGTGTCCTGTCGGCCTCTGGGAGGGAGTAGATAATCATGATGACCCCTGCACCCCCCCAACCCAAATTCTAACCAAGTTCCAAGTCTCTGCTATAGGTGAATTAGGACAATGCTTATATTCTCATAATTTACTGTTAGTACCAGTGAATGCGGTTCTGGCTTTATTGTGCATTTCAAAAACCAGAAGGAAGTTATAGTTTTGTACATTGTTTGAATTATTTTTTGGCCTTTCCACCCCGTACTGAAGAATGTTGGTCTTGGGTACATTTCATGTTTCTGAGCAAGGCTTTCCTTCACTCCCATGAACTTTCTTTTTTATTCAATGAATCTATTTTATTTATTTTTTCCCCATGAACTTTCTATCGTAAGTAGCTTCTGTCACGGAAGCTTCTGTGAGAAGAGCTAAAATTGAATGTAGCAGCTTTAAGATCTTTTTTTTTTTTCTAGATGAATAGACATTGTTAATTCTTTTCTAAAACAATACATTTGGTAGGTTGACAAAAAAGATTTCTTGTTGCATCAGAGAGAAAATATATAAATATTAATATTTTGAGAGTGTTCTGTCCTTGACCCAATATTATCTTTCGGGACTAGTTATCCAAAGTCTTAAGGGGGATTAGTCATGGTCTTCCTGGTGGACACACTTGTATATCTTGTTGCTTTAAAATTCTGCACTCAGTATAAGGAACATAATTCTGTAATATTAATGCATGCTAGCACTGGGTCCTACATTAATAGCCTTCAGCAACAGCAGAGCCAAGTTTCTGCCATCAAAATCATATGCATTACATATTTAGACATTTTTTTATTGAGCTATGTTTGATTCACAATAGTGTGTTAGCTTCAGGTGTACACTTTGCTGTACACAAAGTTGTACACAAACTTTGTTGATTACACCCATACACGAATTATTTTTCAGATCCTTTTCCAGTATAGGTTATTGTGATATGTTGAATATAGTTTCGTGTGCTATACAATAGGTCTTTGTTTATCTATTTTGTAGACAGTAGTATGTATACATTAATTCCACACTTCTAAATTATTCTTCCCTCAACCTTTCCTCTTTGGTAAGTTCATTTTATATATCTTTAAGTCTATTTCTGTTTTGTAAATAATTTCATTTATATTATTTTTTAGATTCCACATATAAGCGATACCATATAATAATTGTCTTTCTATGTCTGATTTACTTCGCTTAGCAAGATAATCATTAGGTCCATCCACGCTGCTATGAATGGCATTATTTTCTTCTTTTTATGGTTGAGGAATATTCCATTGTGTGTATGTACCATATCTGTTTTATCTAGTCATCTGTCGTGGACACTTAGTTTGCTCCCATTTCTTGGTTACTGTAAATAGTGCTGCAATGAACATTGGGGTATAGACATATTTTAATATGGAATGTATGTAACAAATAATTTCTACAATGGTTTAAAATTCATCTTAACCATGCCTCCAGTGTTTAGAAAACAAAGTATGTGATATTTCTAAACATAGTCTCTATTTGTTATGCATAGAATTAACTTAATGTAGGTGAGCCTGTGGGCTGACTCCATCAATCTCTAACATGTTATTTGCTCACACAGAATTTAGATTTTTAAAGGGAGGGACTCTGGGAAAAGAGGATAAATAACCCCAAAAGGATTTCAGAAATGCTGTCTTCTCCTTCCATATTATTTTTCCTCCTATTGGTGAAGTTCCACCTAGATAAAAATAATATCCCCTTTTCTAAACAGGAACATAAACCTAGGCATGAGAAAATGTACTCCCTCTGACCTTCCCTCAAGTTTGCTTCCCAGTGGTTAATTGCATCTATCATATTTATTTGACCTTCATAAACACACTTAAAATCTTTTTTGGTTGGATAGATAAGGACACAATCACTTTAGTTGATGAAGTTATTAATAAGCTATTCTCAGTCAACATTTTATAAATATTTGTGACCGTCACCATCATCAATATGATCATTCTAAATTGCTTACTATGCCAGGCACTTTGTGCATTTTGCCTGCATTATCTAAATATTAATATTTAACCCTCATAACCACCCAAGGAAATTTCTTGTTGAGAAATGGTCCTAGTCCACATCAGGAATGGATGACTGAGCTGGAGTTTCAACTCAGAGCTGACTGGCCTTTCTCACACCACATTCTTTCTTAAAATTATCAGTACATCTTGACTTTGTTGTTGTTGTTTAGTTGCTAACTTGTGTCCAAGTCTTTTTTGACCCCATGGACTATAGCCCACCAGTCTCCTCTGTCTATGGGATTTCCCAGACATGAATACTGGAGTGGATTGGCATTTCCTTTTCCATGGGATCATCCCAACCCAGGGGATGAACCCAGCTCTCTTCCTTAGCAGGTGAATACTTTGAAAGTGAAAGTTGCTCAATTGTGCCCAACTCTTTGCAACCCCACAGACTATACAATCCATGGAATTCTCCAGGCCAGAATACCAGAGTGAGTAGCTGTCCCCTTCTCCAGGGGATCTTCTCAACCCGGGGATTTAACCCAGGCCTTCCTCGCGGCAGGCAGACGCTTTACAGCTGAGCCGCCAGGGAAGCCTACCACGGATCATACCTTGACTAGGGCTTTCCAGGAGGCGCTAGTGGTAAAGAGCCCACCTGCCAATGCAGGAGATGCAAGAGATATGGATTTGATTCCTGGGCCAGGAAGATCTCCTGGAGAAGGGAGCACCAACTTACTCCAGTATTCTTGTCTGGAGAATCCCATGGACAGAGGAGTCTGGTGGGCCGTGGTCCATAGGGTCACAAAGAGTCAGACTTGACAGAAGTGACTTCTCTTGCGCGCACACATCTTTACTAAGTGCCTTCAAATGGAGAGGCTCCCGTAGAAATACAGGGATGTTTTCAATAATGTTCCTTCTCCTGTGAGGTTTCCAGTCTAGCTGTTGAGTGAAGCAGAATTTACACAAAGATGAACCATGACGGGGTAATAAAGTAGCCTAGAGCATTAAATAATGAATAACACACAAGCCATTTGCATCCCTTACACAATGAAGAATGGATTGAAAGGCCAAGGAAACTTGAAACTACCCAAACTTCATAGGTGGAAAGTTTTGCTTGCAAAGGTAAGCACATTTATTAAGGTACATGTTGGTAATTCGACTGAAGACAATGTAATTCAAATAATAACTAGACTAAGATGAAGGTGACAGAAAGTGCCTGACTTTGGTCTACAGTCATTGGCAAGGGGTGGGGGCCAAGTCCCATTCCAGGAGAAGCCTCCCTGCCACGTCTAATTAGTTTTACCGTAGAAAGCATCTCACTGGCTCGGTTAACCTTGAAAGATGGAATGTACCACCCTCGCAGCCTTCTGCAGGGCACTGATCTGAATGTTAAGACGCAAGCTGGATGAGAGTGTACGCCTCGCTGCTAGAGAAGCTTCTGAGAGTCTCAGATGCTCTGTACAATCCAGCATGGAGGACAGGATGGAGCTGTCTGTTTAGGATGATGGGCGATATTGTTTTTCACGGAACTGTCTATCTTCAAATGGTCTTGAGAGCCTGCCAAATGTCTTTGCAGGTTGTTGGGCCACTTACTGTGACTCACCTGCTCTGGTGTCTGCAGGAGCCAGGCTTCCTGGGGATCTCCTGGCAGGGACTCTGAGAGGACATGTCATGAGTGATGTTTCCCTTTGTCTCTGACAGACTTGGACCCCCCTTCTCATGCACAGGCACACATGTATGCAAACTCACACACTGTCCCCAACTCTGTCCCTGCCTGCACAAGCCTTAAGGTCATCATTATTTATTATGTCTGGGGGAATGCTGCCATCGCCTGTGACAACCATGATTAATGATAATGTGCAAACCTGAGGTAATTTGCTGACATATTAGATCTTTGTGAGGCACCAGAATGGAAGCAGCATTTTTCAAACTCTGCTCTGCTGAAGCCCCAGGAGCTGTGCTGGCTGCCGGTGGGAGGGGAGGGCAGCAGCTCCTGAAGCTGCTGCTCCATTTATAGTTATGTGTTTATTTGTTTATCATTATTGTTAATTTTTTAGATGAACAATAAGTGTGTTCTACTAAAACAAATGTTAGAAAACAATGAGATAGAAGAGTCTGTGCTGAAAGGGGCATACCAAGGGTATTCTTGGACCATTTTCTGGAACCTTCTAGATCTGTCTTTATATGTTTTTAGTTTGATAATTATCTATATTTGTTTGCATATAGTTTGTTATTTAGTTGCTCAGTTGTGTCCAGTGCTTTGCAATTCCATGGGTTGTAGCCCACCAGGCTCCTCTGCCCATGGGATTTCCTAGGTGAGAATGCTAGAGTGGGTTGCTATTTCCTCCTCCAGGGAATATTCCCCACTCAGGGATAAAACCCACATCTCTTACATTGACAGGCAGATTCTTTACCACCAAGCCACCTTGAATCTACCCCTTCATTTATAGTTACTGATTATTTTCAGGGGTAGATAGCCAGTAAGCTTCATAAGGAATTCCAATATTTATCACCTTCACATTGCACATTTGATATAACCTTAATCATCATCCAAAAGGAATATGTCCCTCTTGGGCTTCCCTCATAGCTCAGTTGATAAAGAATCCACCTGCAATGCAGGAGACCCGGTTCAATTCCGGGGTTGGGAAGATCCGCTGGAGAAGGGATAGGCTACCCACTCCAGTGTTCTTGGGCTTCCCTTGTGGCTCAGCTGGTAAAGCATTCGCCTGCAATGTGGGAGACATTGGTTCGATCCCTGGGTTGGGAAGATCCCCTGGAGAAGGGAAAGGCTCCCCATTCCAGTATTCTGGTCTGGAGAATTTCATTGACTATATAGTCCCTGGGGTCGCAAAGAGTCGGACACAGCTGAGCAACTTTCACTTTCATGCATGCAGGTCAAGAGGTCTTTCTATTTCAGTCTGGCTGATAAATTCATAGCCATTAAGTGAGAGGGCCTGGTAGTTTTTGCCAGAATATAAACTGAGTGACGATGGCTGCTTTTCAGCAAGGTCTCTGCCAGTTTGGTGACTTGCCTCTTGATTGCTCCCAAATGGCACTGATGTTTCTGATCAAATAAATTTGTGCTGCATGTGGACTGTCTTATTTGCTGGGAAGTAAGTTCACAGCCCACCAACAGGGCTGACCTGGACGACCTTTGCAACTAAAATATCAAGGCTCTTCTGTGTGTGTGCTAATGAGCCCGGGAAGCTGCGCTTTCTCTCTTTTCCTGCTTCATGGAGATGCACGCTCTTCTGCAGCAAGCTTCTGCATTGCGCACACAGATCCAGGCAGAGGCAGCATTCCCATATTCTTGAGGGAGACAGACTAGGAGACACACAGAGTAACTGTTTTGAGAAATGAGTACAAGTCACTTTTTTTTTTTTTAGCAAAAAACCACTTTAACACAACGTTAGAAATAATCCACCTCCTCTGAAAGAAACTCACACATGAAACAGACCAAATCATCTATTCTTGTGTTTGATTTTGAACTCTGCAGTATCAGTCTTGACTCTCTAACTTCCCGTGTGTGTGTTTGGAGCGGGGGTGGGGTGTGTGTGTGTGTGTGTGTGTGTGTGTGTGTGTGTGTGTG
>SJYC01093543.1:0-15941 GCA_006408675.1 Madoqua kirkii | reverse complement strand
TCTGGAGAATTTCATTGACATATAGTCCCTGGGGTCGCAAAGAGTCGGACACAGCTGAGCAACTTTCACTTTCATGCATGCAGGTCAAGAGGTCTTTCTATTTCAGTCTGGCTGATAAATTCATAGCCATTAAGTGAGAGGGCCTGGTAGTTTTTGCCAGAATATAAACTGAGTGACGATGGCTGCTTTTCAGCAAGGTCTCTGCCAGTTTGGTGACTTGCCTCTTGATTGCTCCCAAATGGCACTGATGTTTCTGATCAAATAAATTTGTGCTGCATGTGGACTGTCTTATTTGCTGGGAAGTAAGTTCACAGCCCACCAACAGGGCTGACCTGGACGACCTTTGCAACTAAAATATCAAGGCTCTTCTGTGTGTGTGCTAATGAGCCCGGGAAGCTGCGCTTTCTCTCTTTTCCTGCTTCATGGAGATGCACGCTCTTCTGCAGCAAGCTTCTGCATTGCGCACACAGATCCAGGCAGAGGCAGCATTCCCATATTCTTGAGGGAGACAGACTAGGAGACACACAGAGTAACTGTTTTGAGAAATGAGTACAAGTCACTTTTTTTTTTTTTAGCAAAAAACCACTTTAACACAACGTTAGAAATAATCCACCTCCTCTGAAAGAAACTCACACATGAAACAGACCAAATCATCTATTCTTGTGTTTGATTTTGAACTCTGCAGTATCAGTCTTGACTCTCTAACTTCCCGTGTGTGTGTTTGGAGCGGGGGTGGGGTGTGTGTGTGTGTGTGTGTGTGTGTGTGTGTGTGTGTGCAAATTCACTTCAATCATATCTCACTCTTTGTGGCCTCATGAGCTGTAGCCCGTCAGGCTCCTCTGTTTATGGGAATCCTCCAGGCAAAACTACAACAGTGGGTTGCCATGCCCTCCTACAGGGGATCTTCATGACCCAGGGATCGAACCTTTGTCTCTTAAGGCTCCTGCATTGGCAGGCAAGTTCTTTCCCATTAGCACCACCTAGTGGAGAAGGCAATGGCATCCCACTCCAGTACTCTTGCCTGGAAACTCCCATGGACGGAGGAGCCTGGTGGGCTGCAGTCCATGGGGTCACTGAGACTTGAACATGACTCAGTGACTTCACTTTCACTTTTCGCTTTCATGCATTGGAGAAGGAAATGGCAACCCACTCCAGTGTTCTTGCCTGGAGAATCACAGGGACGGCGGAGCCTGGTGAACTGCCGTCTATGGGGTCGCACAGAGTTGGACACGACTGAAGTGACTTAGCAGCAGCAGCAGCACCACCACCACCTAGTAATTAACAATCCAAGATAAAATTATTTCAAAATAAAGTTTTATCCCTCTCTCTCTCTTTTTCCTTTTAGGAAACAATATGGCCAGTACAACAAGAGGCATGTGTATCTCTATTTAACTGAAACAAATTTATGACAATTAGAACTGGTAGATTGGAAGATGATTATTTCCCAAAAGTTTTCTTCAGTTTTAAAAAGTGATTTATTCAGGATAACTTTAAATAACTCTTCCTGAATTTAAAATATGATTCAATATGAGAAAAATAACTTCACAGCCATCTCCTTAGGAACATGTGTTTTGAGATGTGAGGTAATCTTATGTTCTAAATTTAAGACTTGAAGGGTGAAGTGTCCCCATTCTCCATATTTATGCACAGACACACCATTTCTTTGACATGTCTAAGTGACAAATAGATGTCACTTTGTCTAAGTGACATCATAGACCTAAAAGCTGCCACAGTGAGACCAGGGTCAGAGCATGAGTTCCAGACCAGCTTCATCACCGGACAGTCTCTTCACTGCTCTGATGTTTCCCTCCTGGTAGAATGGTGGAGCAGGACTTCTCTCTTTCAGCAAAGGTCTGATGTGGTCACAGCTTCATGGAGGGTGGAGCTGGGTTACTAAGAGTAAAGGCTGGCTCCACAGCTACTCAGCCCTGTGCCCTTGGGCAGGTGGTCTACAGTGTAGACTCAGTGCCAGGGATCCCAGCCTCCAGGATCTAATGCCTGATGATCTGAGATGGAAATGATATAATGATAGAAATAAAGTGCACAATAAATGGAATTCTCTTGAATCATCCTGAAAACATCCTCCTCCCATCCCACCATCACTGGAAAAATTGTCTTCCATGAACCAGTCCCTGGTGCCAAAAGAGTTGGGTGTTGCTGGCATTGTTCATCTCCATTGTCCATTTCTCCATCAATGAAGCAAGGGGAAAACAGAGCCCTGCTGATCAGGCCGCTGTGGTGGATTCAGTGATTTCATCCCTGCCAGTCACTTAGAACTTGGTCCTTAGTACCACTTCATGCATACTTAGTTGCTATATTTTCTTTTTTAAGCCCTGGGGAAAGAATCACTGTAAATCTAATGTCACTTCTGTCCCTAACCAGCTGATACCCAAAGAGGTAGATTCTCCTCAACTGTGAAATGAGGGAAGATCCACAACCATTCTGATCTTATTAATCATCTTGCCTCTGCCTAATGGGAGCTCCTTTCTCTGGTTTGTAAACTGACTATTTTCTCTGCCTATGAAGTCAGAACTTAAGGAGTAAAGTGCTACCCAGTAATAAATAATTAAGCAAATATATTTGTGCTAAAATATACAACAAAAATTTCAAATAATAACCTAAATTGATATGTTTTAAAATTCTTTAGACATTCAGTTAACCTAAAAAAAAAACCCTGAACTTTAAATAATTATAAAGAGAAAGTAAAGCATTTCCTTGGATAAGATAACTTGCTACTAAGTGATCAGAATTGGTGTTGATGACAGTGAACTTCTGAAAAGAAAGTTGCCAGGGATGGATGTTTCCCAGTTACACCTTGCCCTCTAGGGTGCATTAAGGGGCAAAAACACCAGAAAAGAAATGGCTAGAGAAAACTGAACATGACGACTAGAGTCTAGGTATGAAAACCCACAAAATATCCATAATGAAAATAAAGTTGCTAAACAAAACCAAAATGACTCAATACTTTTTTTTTCTTAATATATAGCATTCCAAGTCTGCCAGTTTAAGACTGATTTCTTTGTTGCTGCTGCTGCTGCTAAGTCTCTTCCGCTGTGTCCAACTCTGTGCAACCCCATAGACGGTAGCCTACCAGGCTCCTCCATCTCTGGGATTCTCCAGGCAAGAACACTGGAGTGGGTTGCCATTTCCTTCTCCGGATTTCTTTGTTAGCCTTGAATTAATTATATTGATTTAAAAAAACACAACCCTGATCAAACTCCATGACTGCTAGTAACCTTAGTACTGTGTTTGGAATGTGAACAACACCTCCTCACCAAAAAAAAAGAAAGAGAAAGAAACACAAAGTTGACCCATTATGGGGTGGTATAAAACTCTCAAACCAACTTCACCAAGCAAGTCTTGCCCAGGTGAGGAAGCCACTAAACAGCGCAGGTGGCTCTGAGGAGGTGCTGTTGTAAGCCTACCCCCGTCACCCACTGCAGGGTTCAAGGCTCTTGCGTAGCCTCCTTGCATTACTTTCCCTGTAAAGCAGGCTTTAGGAAAAGAATGATTGGCCAGGTGGCAGTGGTCAGCCTCTCTCGCCCCACATTTGTGAGTAATGATTATGTAGCAGTGAGCTCACTTACAGCACTGAGCATGCATGTCATGAGGTACTCACTTGGCCATGGGCTCCTTTTGATCTGTAAGCATCATAGGGTCCACCTGGAAAGCCCTTGCGGGTGTGTTGGGTGTGTAACGTTATGTCTGTTGCTGCCACTGCCACCACCAGAGAATACACATGTCTGCAGCTCCTACAGCTCCTCATGTTTTCTTCCAGCCTCTAAGCTCATGCCTTGCCTACCCTGGGTTTGGCCAATGGTGTCATACAGCAAGACAGTTGGCATTTGCAGCAGGATTCCCAGCAGGTGGAGAGGCCTGAGGCTCAAATGGATGGAGGAAGCCAGTGGCCGCTGTGTAGCATGTGGAACCCAGTGACTGAGGTCCTCTGTGCATGGGCCCCTGTGGAAGACTGGGAGGCAGTGGCCGGGTCTCAGGGTAGCACTGAAGAGGTGTTAGAGGCAGTGAGTTCCCCTTTGCAGAACAAGGCAGCCCTGACTGCTCCTGGCACCGTGGGCTGGATTTTTCTGAGTGCCGTGAAGGGGAATATGGATCAAGCCCTGAGCGATGCAGTGCAGGTATGTAATGTGCAGAGATGCGTGGAAGAACTGGCTCAATGTATAGTGGCATTAGAGCAAGAACTGTGTGGCCCTGAAGAACCCAGCGTCTCTGATAGCGAGGTGGTAAGGGAACATTATGAGATTAACGAACGTTCTAAGACTGTGGGTCTCAGCTTGTTAGCAAGGCCTGTTGTGCAGCAGCAGGACAGGGCCAAGGAGGCGTGGATGCTCTAGGAGGCCAAAGAGAAGAACAGGACAGACTCTGCCATCAGGATGAAGTGCACGAAGGCCGGCAAAGTGCAAGGACTAACCCCAGTGGAGAGAGAGACAAAAGGGAAAGAGAAAGGGAAACCACAGAGCAGGGTCAGGGCCTGCCGAACCCATCCCTGTGGAGCCCTGAGGAGTCCACTGAGACTGCAGAAGCCAGAAATGCCGCTTAGGATGGCAAGTGAAGTGCAGAAAACACAAGGACCTGGGCCTCAGAGTGGTGGACAGTGACAGGGAAACCATCACTGTGCTTGGAGCCAGCCAGCCATCCTTTGAGCTTCTACTTTGGCCTGATGAGGGGAGGAGAGAAGGCAGTGGCACCCCACTCCAGTACTCTTGCCTGGAAACTCCCATGGATGGAGGAGCCTGGAGCGCTGCAGTCCATGGGGTCACGAAGAGTCGGACACGACTGAGCGACTTCACTTTCACTTTTCACTTTCATGCATTGGAGAAGGAAATGGCAACCCACTCCAGTGTTCTTGCCTGGAGAATCCCAGGGACAGGAGAGCCTGGTGGGCTGCCGTCTATGGGGTCGCACAGAGTCGGACATGACTGAAGCGACTTAGCAGCAGCAGCGGCAGCAACAAGTGGAGGATGCTCCAGATGATGACACATGATTTCCAGGTGGCATGTGAGGCACCATTTTGAACAATTCCCCGTCCACCTCTTTTGATTCCTTAACTGCTACCTCGATATTGACAAGCTTGGGAGAAGCAGAGGGATGGCAGCAGGCAGAGGGGATTTGAAATGTGAAGATCCCAAAGCGGGGCCCAGCTGGTGAAGGCCCCTACCAGGGAAGGAGAATGCAAATGTGGGCTGATGTGCTGACAGCGGGAGGTGACAGAAATGAAACTGATGAAACAGCCCAGTGCTCTGCTCCTGGGGCAGTGGAGGCAAGAGCAGCCGTTCACCAAGTGTGGGAAGCACCCGCAGCAAGAGATACAGGCAGTCCAGTTAGAAGGTTACATGGGGCCCACGATGTTCCTTCAGATGCCCTTTCATGCTCTGAAATACTGTAAAGGCTGTGTCCTTACCCTTGGAAACTGCATAGCTCTCTGTGGAGGTAAACTGTAAAGTCTGTGTCTCATGCTGTGCTACTAACCTTGTTCTCTTGCAGATTTAGAACCGTGTGAACCAGAGCTTATAAAGCATTTGGAATCACATGGGTGGGCTGTGAACACCTCAAAAATCCCCCCTTTCAAGGGGTGGGCCTGGCACCTGTAGAGGGTTTAAATCCCCCAGGGGTGGAGTTGCCTGTGTGGAGGCTCTCCTGCAATCTCACAAGGACAGACTGTGGACTGGACTTGGCCTTGGGAGATAAAGGCACCCCACATGTGGTGGGCGGCTCTTCTTTTCCCATGAGGGCAAGGACTGCAACATGAGTTCCAGGTGATACCTGGCACTGGGTTTTGCTGTGTGTTGGGGATGTAACTGTTTGTTTTTGTAGCATCTACTACCACTGCAAGATGTAAATCCAAGGATCAGTGTTAGTTGCTAAGGAAATATCACAGAAGATGGGCTACACATAGCTCGTGAGGTGAGAGACCCTGAAGGGGATGGAACATAGGGAAAAAGCAATTGGCCAGCTGGTGTTGGTCAGTCTATCTCACTCCACGTTTTGTAAAGAATGATTATGTAACAGATCACTTGTAGAACTGAGCATGCGCGTCGTGAGGTACCCCCCCCCTTGGCCACGGGCTACTTTTGTTAGGTAAGCATTAATAAGCTTCACCTAGAAAGCCCTTGCAGGTATGTTGGGTTGTGTTACCTTACATCTGCTGCGGCCCCGGCCCCCGCCCCCGCCCCCACCATTAGGGAATATACGCATCTGCAGCTCCTATTGGAGAAGGCAATGGCACCCCATCCAGTGCTCTTGCCTGGAAAATCCCACGGGCGGAGGAGCCTGATAGGCTGCGGTCCATGGGGTCGCAAAAAGAGTCGGACACGACTGAGCGACTTCACTTTCACTTTCATGCATTGGAGAAGGAAATGGCAACCCACTCCAGTGTTCTTGCCTAGAGAATCCCAGGGATGGGGGAGCCTGGTGGGCTGCCGTCTATGGGGTCGCACAGAGTTGGACACGACTGAAGTGACTTAGCAGCAGTAGCAGCAGCGCCTATGGCTGCTCACATTTTCTTCCAGCCTCTTAGCTGGCGCCTTGCCTCCCCTGGGCTTAGTGAACAGTGAGCTGCAGCAAGACAGACGCATGAAGCTAACCGCCTAATAGAGTTCCCGGTTAGTCATATTTACTAAATTTTTATTGTTTGAGCAGCTGTCTGTACTGTATAAGGTTACAGAACTTTTCCTTTTGTGGCCAAACCTGAAGTAAACAAAATATATAACTTCATTATTTTATGAGTTATAACATTTATAGTAAGTATGTCATTGTTAGGTAAAAGACAAAAGATAGATGTCCTATAAAATATTCAGGAAACAGGAATGATTATTAAAAAGTGAGAAACCCCTATAGGCCTATGCCCCAGAGATGAATAATTTTAAACCTGTTGGAGTGGATTTATCTAAATTTTTCTCCTATGGTAATATAAGATTATGCTTTTTTCCCCTACTGAACCTCTTTTTAAAAAACATTTAGGTCTTATTTGTTTGGCTGGGCTGGGTCTTAGTTGCAGCATGTGGGATCTAGCTCCCTGACCAGGGATCAAACCCAGGCCCCCTGAATTGGGACTTGGAGTCTTAGCTACGGGACCACCAGGGAATCCTTGAACCTATTAAAACACTTTTGCAGAGCATATATTTGCCTCATTGGCACTTTTAATCAAACATGATATGTAAATAATTTTAATCCCTCCATTTCCCTCCACAAAGGCCATCCCTTGCATCAGTTTTTACTAGTCCTTTTGCTATTCACTTTACCAAAGTTCTTTAATTTTAAATTTACTTTAAAATTATTGCCTCCTTTAAATTTCTTCATACTTTAATAAGTTTCTAGGTCCTATTCATGTATCTACTGATTTCTTGTTACAATAGATCGGAAATTTAGTCAGATATCCTGTATTCCCATGTACTTGTCTCAGTTTTTAGTCAAATCCATTATAACCATATAAATACCATGAACCCTGAGGCAGGTAGTGTACCATAATCACATTTTCCCTTTTTTCCATTTTTTAAAAATTATTCTTTTTTGGAGTAGAGTTGCTTGCAATGTTGTGTTTAGCTTCTACTGTACAGCAAAGTGAGTCAGCTATACATAGAAAGATATTCCCTCTTTCTTTGATTTCTTTCCCTTTTAGGTGTCAGCATTGATGAGAGTTCCTGTGCTCTACAGTAGATTCTCATTAGTTATTACTTTCTTTCTTTCTTTTAGTTAGTTATTTCTTATAGCATCAATAGTATGGGTTTCCCAGGTGGCACTAGTGGTAAAGAACCCACCTACCAGTGAAGGAGACACACGGAACACAGTTCAGTCCCTGGGTGGGGAAGGTCCTCTGGAGGGCGTGGCAACCTACTCGTGTTCTTGCCTGGACAATCCCATGGACAGAGGGCCTGGGAACCTGCTGCTCTGTGGTCCATAGGGTGGCAAGGAGCTGGACACGACTGAAGCGACTTAGCTCACGCGCACCTGTCAATAGTTATATGAAGCGACTTAGCACGCGTGCAACCGTCAACAGTGCATATATGAAGTGACTTAGCACGTGCGCACCCGTCAACAGTGTGTATATGAAGCAACTTAGCATGCGTGCACCCGTCAATAGTGTGTATATGATAATCTGAGCCCCCTTCCTCTTCTTTGTGTCCATATGTTTGTTTTCCCCATCTGTGTCTCTATCTCTGTTTTGCAAATAAGGTCACTGATACCTTTTTTCTAGATTCCACATACACGGGTTATTTTATGATATTTGTTTTTCTCCATCTGCCTTCATTTTGTATGAGTCTGGGTCCATCCACCATTTTTGCTTTAAACAGCTAAGACTTCCACACTTTGCAGCTCAGAACAGTGCTCTACACAGTCACGTGTGCTAGGTAACCTATCAGTTCTAGAGCTCCCCCAGCCCCGGCTGCCAGTCTGAAGTGGCCGGCCCTGCATAGCCCCAGCCCCTCTGTGTGGCCCTCACTATTTCTTACATTTCTCCCTGGTGTTGCTTTCCCAAGGCCTATTTCTTCCTCTGAGTTCTCCTTCTTCCTCTTCCATCCAGTCCCTTCTGGAAAGGGTACCTGAGATCTGCATTCACAGGGCAGGAGGGAGAGGGTGGGACAAATTGAGAGTATCATTGACACACACATATATCTGTAGTACCATGTGCAAAACAGACAGCTAGTGGGAGGCTGCTGTAGAGCACAGGGATCTCAGCTCAGTGCTCTGTGATGATCTAGAGGGGTGGGGTGGGGGTGGGGGTGTGGTAGGTCCAAGAGGGAAGGGATATGTATATACATACAGCTGACTGTGGAGAAAATGGTGTTTGTTTTCTTCTTGTTTCTCTTCTCTCTTCCTCTTCATCCTTTCTTTCTCAGTCTCTTTCTGTGTCTCTGATATGTAATTGTATTTTTAACCAGTTTCCTACTCTTGGGGCTTTCATCTTATCCCTTCATTTTCATTATTATAAACATTGCTGGTAAAAAAAAAGTCCAATATTTGAGCATATCTCTTTGCACACACATTTTACAATATGCCATCATTTTCCAAATTGCCCTCCAAAATATAAGTTTCATGTCTAACAAGTCTGTGTAAGAGTAATGGCTCTTCTCTTACCCTTTTCAACATTAAGCACTATCTCTTTTATCGTTTTCAGTTTGACAGGCAAATTAATTTTATGCCATCTTTCATTCTTCTGAAAATCTGCCTTTGAAAAGCAATATATTTCTGAAAGTAGAGCATTCATTCTTTCACGTAAATGGTCATATGACAATTCCTACTGATAAAGACAAATGGTAAAAAATTTAAATAAATTTGTGGATAAAGATCAATTAAATATTTGAGTAATTATGAATTCCCTGTGGCTCAGTGGGAAAGAATCTGCCTGCAATGCAAGAGATGCAGGAGACATGAGTTCGATCCCTGGGTCAGGAAGATCCACTGGAGAATTAAGTGGTGACCCACTCCAATATTTGCCTGGGAAATCCCATGGACAGAGGAGCCCTGCAGTCTAGACTCCGTGGGGTCGCGTGTCAGACACAACCGAGGGACTAAGCCTAGCACAGCAAAATTATGAATTAAATGTGCATGTATGTGTGTAAAGAGATAGTATGTTAGGTTAAGAAACATATCAAAAAATTCTGCTGTATCTTTGTGTCAATAACATGTTACATTTAAACTTGAATGTTGTTTTCTATCCCCTTTATTAATTTTTTAAATGCAGGTAAGGTACCAATGACCGACATGTGAGAGCCCCCTGCTGGTGAAAGTGGTGAAAGTGCCTTTAAACACAGCCTAATATATTTATCCTTGGCTTAAATTCTAACTCCATGAGGTCCAGGTATTTTAAAGTTCCTGGAAATATAGGGGGCAAAGTTAATAAAAAGATTAATGACATTAACTTAAAATTTTGAGTTTTCAAATGTAACTTCATTAGGGAAAATTATGATTTTTGGCGATGATAAACAGCTAAGTTCAATCAAGTTCTTATGAGTGTCCCTGGAAACCGCAGAAATCAAACCTATATGTCAGATCACAGAGAAGTTATGATGTGCTTGGAGCCTTGATGACCACTCTCAGCAATTTTAAATCCCTTTGAGAGAGTCTCCAAGAAATTGTTTTCATTTTGCCTTGAAGAAAGTGAGGATATGCAAGCTGGAGAAACAGGAAGTGTGTCAGTTATTTGCAAAGATCAGAAGGGCTTTGTAATAGTGATATTTGTAATAGTGTAATATTTGTGCAAGTATTTGTACAAATAATTGTACAAATAATATAATATCTGTAATAGTGGTTCCTTTCCACACCTGGACAGCAAAGACATAAATAGAAGCTGAGAGTAGGGAGAGCAGTTTCAGGTCCATATAAGGAGGAAGTTACAATTTTTTATTAATTTTTATTGGAGTGTAATTGCTTTACAATGTTCTGTTAGTTTCTGCTGTACAGAAGGCAATGAGCTATATGTATGTATATAGCCTCTCTTTTTTGGATTTCCTTCCCATTTAGGTCATCACAGAGCACTGAGTGGAGTTCCCTGTGCTATGAAGTAGGTTTTATCAGTTAGCTATTTTATACATAGTATCAGTATATGGATGTCAATCCCAATTGCCAGTTCACCTCCCTCTTTTCCCCATACTTTTGTTCTCTATATCTGTTTCTGTTTTGCAAAACACATCATGTATCCCATTTTTCTAAATTCCACATATATGCATTAATATATTAAATTTGTTTTTCTCTTTCTGGCTTACTTCATGCTGTATGATAGTCTCTAGGTCCATTCATGTCTCTTCATGTAACCCCATTTCATTCCTTTTTTATGGTTGACTAATATTCCATAGAACTTACTATTAAAAACATTATTTTAAAAATAGAGAGGGCTGCCCTGTGAGGTAGTGAGTCCCCCATCTCTGTGAACATTCAAGCATAAGATGGAGACCTGCTGGTCAGAATCACCATAGAGGGGATTCAGGCTTTCAGGGAATGGCATGAACTACAGTATACCCTTCTCACCCTCCAGCCCTGAAATTGTGTGTGTTTCTAATCAATAGTCATGTGGGAGATGGTGAGGACATTGGAGGCTGTTGCTTAAATCAAAGAGTTTTAAGAATGAAAGGTGGTGTCAGGGCAGAGGTGGCTCTAGGTTCGGGTGAGTGAATGTTATTTGTCTCAAGTCCCAGGAGGGTAGATGTATCTAGGCTGTGTTTGCCTTATTTCCAAAAGGACGAATGCACACTTGTGATCCCCAGCAACTCTCCAGTCGTGAGCAGTGAATCTGGGCTCACAGATGGGGTGCTGCATATGTCTGTGGGATGCTGGCATTTCTTTTTGAGCAACAGTGCCATTTATGTTGCACCCTTGTGACCACATCTGCATATTTCACAGTCTTTTTGAGAGTTTTGCTGGCATAATTCTGCCACTCAAAACAGCAAGGACATGTTCCTCTTCTATTTTTTTTGCTTTAAAAAACAAACAGACCTTAGAATTTGACAATCTTGCAGAAAATATTGCATTTTTTTTAAACACACATGTGTTAGTCAGGCAAGTTGTCAGTAGAAAGGGTCATTTCCTTACTATTCCAGGCTCCTCTGTTATGGTCTTGGAAGACAAACTATAAGACACAGTTTCTAGCATTGATCTATATTGATTTGAATGGATTATTTTCCGGATAACTCCTACACTGGAACATTCTAATTCAATTGGCCTAGGGTGCACCGGGATTTTTTATAAAAAACCCTGGTGATTTCAACATTCTGTAAGTTGGGGGCCCCTGACCAGCTTCAACCAACAGCCACATGAGGATAATAGTTCTCAGACAAGCACCACTTCAGAATTACTTAGAAGGCTTATTAAGTCAGATTGTGGGCCACCATTCTCAGAGGAGCTGATTCCAGGTGTCTGAAAAGGAGTCCAAGAATTTGCTTTTGTAACTGGATCTCAGAGACCCTACTGCTGGTGTGGGGATGACACGTGAGAAGCACTGGACTCAGCTGAGAGAAGCTCTGGGTTCAGTCGCAGGTGGCGTGGCTGGAATCTCATTCAGTCCCCGTGTGACGTCTTACAGAAACATGCGGGAAGGGAATTCCAAGAGCAGTGAGGAGGTTTTAAATCCAACCCTGCTCCCTCCTGCCTTCTTCTCTGCCTCTGGTCCTTCTTCTCCTCTTATTCACTGCACTAACTTCCTGTTGCTGCTTTAACAACTTCATACAAACCTAAGTGACTTAAGACAACACAAAGTAACTGACTTAACGGTTGTGGATGCCAGAAGTCTGGTGGGCTAAGTGGGTCTCACTGGGCTAAAATCAAGCAGTTGGCAGGGATGTGCCTCTTTCTGGAGGCTCCAGAGGAGAAACAGACTTCTTGCCTTTTATAGCTTCTATGGACTACTTGCTCAGGGCCCCTTGTGTCTTCAAAGCTGAAAATGGCTGGTCAAGTTTTTCTGACATCTTTTCACGCAGACATTGACTCTCTCAACTCTCACTGTCAATTTTAAGGATGCTTGTCGTTACGTTGGGCCTACTTGAATCATGCAGGTTAATCTTCCTGCTTTAAGATCAGCTGATTTATCCACAGATTCTGCAGCTACAGGTGTGACCATCTTTGGGAATGATGTTCGACTACCACATCTTCCTAACTAGAGGGGCAGAATGCTTGAGTGTGAAGCCAGTGCTGCAACTGCAGAGCTGGGTGGGTTGACCTGGGGCAGATTATCGAACTTCCTTAAACTGCTGAAAGGCCAGGACTTAATGTAATTACTCACAGTGCTAAGACGGGCTTAAATATTTCAGTATTTAATTAGATAGATGAATAGATGGATAGATAGATAAATAATGTCAGATCCTGGCAAAGGGATTTTAGAACATCTCAGCTATTATGATTGCTGTGTAATTGTCAATGTTTTTATTAAGAATTATACTGCTTTGCCTGCAGTCAGCCAGTTCCTCACTTCATAGGCAAACAGTGTACCAGTTCATTGGATAGTCTTTCAAAGATATTCTATGCATTTTCAAACATATGCAAATATATAATTTATTTGCACAAGCAGGAAACTGTAACTTATGCTTTCCTGAGTAATACTTTAATTCACGTCAGATTCCTCTTTCTTTTAAAAGGCTGTTTGGTTTCTGTTTCATTGGCATTCTTCAGTTTACTTTTCCAGGCCTTTATTGATGAGCATTACATGTTGTTCAGTTCTTTTACAATTATGAACAGGGCTAAACTAATATTCTTAAAAGTTAATAAGCTTGAAGGTGCCCTGTATCTCTGTTACATAAATGCCAAGAAGTGAACCTTCCAAATCAAAGGTTAAAATTGTGTTGTGTGTTGTTAAATTATGTCTCCTGGGATCTTCTATCCACTTAATTTCCATCCGTGCTGTATGGGTGTGTCCACACATTCCTGGCTGACTCAGATCATCAGCATTTTTGTTTCTGCCACTCTTATAGGTGAAAACAGTATCTCAAGAACTTCATAAGCATCTCTCATGAGTGAATAAAGCATCATTTCATATAGTCCTTTACACTCATATTTCCTTTTCAGTTAACCATCAATTTATATTCCTCATCTATTTTTCTTTTGAGTGGTTGATTTTTTCTTTAATAATCGATTTATAGGATCTCATCACAATTTGACAAACTCTTTTTTCCATATTATGAACTATGGATTGTGTTTTACTTTCCTTGCTTTTTGCCTTACAAAAATATTTAGTTTATGTGGCTGAATCCATGAACTGTTTTATGACATCACACTGTTGTATTGTACTTAGAAAGACAACCCTCATTTTAGGTTATATGGAAACTTTTATCCATTTTTCTTCTAACTACATTATTTTGTGTTTTTAAATCCCTGGAACTTGTTTTAATTGATGAGTTGGGTAGTATGCACTTTCATTTTTTCCTCCCAGAAGTTCTAGTTATCTTAACACCATTTATTGAAGAATTGATTTTCTTTCTATTGATATCCAGTGCTATTTTTGTTACACACTGATTTTTAAAAATTTATTTGTCTTCTGGTCTCTTTTCTATTCTCTTCTGTCTATTCATGCACCCTGCTACATTCTTGAAATAAGTTTAAATATCTGGTACCTCTATTTCTGCCTTATTTACTAATTTTTTGAAGATTTTTTTTCTGGATGATTTTGCATGTTTGCTTTAAAATCAGATTATCTAAGAAAATATCTGTTTGTTATTTCATTATTCTGGTCTGAATGTATAGATTAAATCAGGAAGTGCCCTTCTTAGGGTATTAATAGTTCTTATATTAAATAGGATCTGCCATTCTGCGTATTCAAATGTCCTTTTGTATATCTGAGAAGCATTTCAGAACATTGTCATATGGCCGTGCATGTGTGTTTGCTTAATTATATCCTACTGCTTGTGACCCTATGGACAAAGCCTGCCAGGCTCCTCTGTCCATGGAATTTCCCAGGTGAGAGTACTGGAGTGGGTTGCCATTGCCTTCTCCAGGAGATCTTCCAGACCCAGGGATCAAACCTGAGTCTACTGCATTGGCAGGCAGATTCTTTACTACAGAACCACCTAGAAAGCTCACTTTTATTTCATTTAATCTTTTTTCTTCTTATGAGTAGGATCTTGGTTACAAAAGGGTGGTTGTTTGTGTATCCTTAGGCAATCTATTTTTACCTTTTACCCAGTCACTTCACAGAATTATCTTTACTATTTGTAATGCTTTTTCAATTGAGACTCATGAACTTTTTAGTTTTGCAATTATATGTGTGCAAATAATATTTCCATCTTCATTTTCAGTGTGCTTGGTTCTAATTTCCTTCTTTTATGGATCTGTGTTATGGCATTTAATTTTATCACTATCTTGGATTCATCCTCCATTTTCATTTCTAATTTTGTAAATTTGTTCTCTTGCTTATTTTAACCAACCATTTATGTATTTTGTTATTTTAAAATGTTAGATCTATCTCATAGTTCTAGTATCAATTTGCCTTCTAATACATTGATCCTTGTATTTGTTTTTATTAGTTGGATACTTATTTATTAGCTCCTTTATTTTTTTCAAGCTTTAAGCTTTTCACTTTGTATTGGGATACAGCCGGTTAACAATGGTGTGATAGTTTCAGGTGAACAGTGAAGAGACTCAGCCACACATATACATGGGTCCCTTCTCCCCCAGACTCCCCTCCCATCCTGGATGGCACATAACACTGAAGCAGAGCTCCCTGTGCTATCCAGTAGGCCCTTGCTGGCTATCCGTTTTAAATATATCAGTGTGTATAAGACCTTCCCCAGCACCATGCCAATCTCCTCCCCTGGCAACCATAAGCTGGTTTTCTAAGTCTGAGAGTCTCTTTCTGTTTTACAAGTAAGTTCATTTGTATATTTTGATCCTTTATTTATACTTATATGGATGTGCAAAGCTATACACTTTCTTCCAAGTGTTGCTTCTGGAATATTATATGGGTTCCAACATTAACTATATTTGTTAACATTGTTTCTAGATAATCATCTCCATTTTGGTTCCTTTTGTAACTCTCAAGAGCAAATTCTACTTGAGAATTCTTGTTTAATTGTAGTTTTATCATATTGATTTCAGAGAAAGTTCCGATTTGTATCATTTCTACTTTGAAAAATTTAAAGAACTTTTCTTTGTGGCCTAATATTAGTATGTCCTCAAGATTGGAAAATTTTTCCCTTGGATACGGGAAGTAAGTAAATTATATAGACATTGTTGTCATTGCTGTTTAGTCTCTTGAGTCACGTCTGACTCTTTTGCAGACCTCATGGACTATAGCCTGCTAGGCTTCTCCGATCATGGGATTTCCTAGGCAAGAACACGAATGGGTTGTCGTTTCCTTCTCCAGGGGATTTTTCAGACCCAGAGATCGAACCCACATCTCCTGCATTGGCAGGCAAATTCTTTGCCACTGAGCCACCAGGGAAGCCCTTCATTACATCCATAGTTGTAGTTAAGTCACTAAGTCATGTCCTACCCTTTGCAAC
>SJYC01093531.1:0-75694 GCA_006408675.1 Madoqua kirkii | reverse complement strand
TCATTAAAATAACCTAATCCACTAAAGAATCTGCCTGCCAACGCAAGGGATGCAGGTTCAATCCCTTGGTTGGGAAGCTCCCCTGGAAAAGACGATCACAACCCATTCCAGTGTTCTCGCCTGGGAAATCCCATGGACAGAGGACCCTTACAGACTACAGTTCATGGGATCGCAAAAGAGCTGGACATGACTTAGTGACTATACAAAGCAGTGTTTCAGATCCAGAGTGCTTCATTTTATGCTCTCTGTCCCTATTTTTATGCCGTACCATGATCCATGCTTGGTTGCCACTTTCTGGCTTCCCTCTTGGAGTTGTTCCGCCCAGCATTCAGTTTCAGATTCAGTAGCAGACCATCACAACAGCTGTCTGAGGCACTTATCCATATCAGCTGCCAGACCATCAGTTGAGGAATGAAACCATCACTGGATATGTAACAATATGGAGAAAGTTGAGCTTATCAGAAAGGAAAGGAAATTGGGTATCAGATGAGGAGTGTAGTTCCAAGCAACAGAAGTCAGAAAAGATTGAGCAGACAAGGAATTTATTTAAAAGATACTGGGAAGATCACAGAACCATTGAAAGCAAGCTAGAGACTGTGTTCATGGCAATGCTTTAAAACCACAGTGGGCAGGAGACGGTAGCTGAGGCCGCTATAGACTAGATGACAACATGTGCCTACTGTGACTGTACATCAGGACCTCTGTTTCTGCAACCAGAGTTGCTGCCTGCATAGACCCCAAATGATGGACACCTTCTTAAACCTTGCAAAGACAGTGTCAACAACAGGATGATGAATTCTGTCCAGTCCTTGCTTTTGCTACTGCTTACTTTTTACCGCAGTATTGCAAAGATGCATCTAGCTAATACAGTCCAAGTCATATTTCTGAATTCCAGTGGCAAGGCAGCTGAAAAAGCCACTTCTTTGGCTCCTCCCTTGGGGTGGTATTGGGAAAATATTAGCCAGAAAATGTGACAAACGTCTAGTGTACTACCAAGAGCCTTGGAGGAGGAATGAGACCCTTTAAAGATGTGGGTGGATATGATTGATGCCAGTAAGTATCTTATAAGGTTTTTTCCTTTCTTTTTCAAATGAATGGAAAGGTTTTCTTTTTCTTTCTTTTACATGCCAGCGTGAAACCAGAACTCAGAAAAATGTGCAAGGCCATCTACCTCCTCTGTGGTTTCCTTTTATCCAACATTCTCCATGCAGTGATCTGCCTCTCCTTTAAATGCTGGATATAATTACTAAATATAAATGTTTAAAAGAAAATTATTCTGAAGTTGTATTCAGTTATTAGCCTGCCTCAGACACCCACATGTCTTAATATTTAATGGTGTTCCATAGTAAAAGTCTTCCTCACCACTCCCTCCAAGATACACAGTCAAGGACTCGTATTCAACAGTGTAGTGTTGGTTATTGTCTGGTAGTCAGATCCTTCTGAAATCTGGACTAAATGATTTTTCCGTCTTCCATATACTTTCTCTCACAGATGCAGCAACCACAATGGACCTTACTCAAACATTATCAATATATTCAGCGTATATTTAGTTTGTACCTCCAAATATTATAAATTCAGGCCTTGAAGCCAAAAATGCCTTCAAAGTTTATTCTGAAATGCTACAAATAGAATATTTTCATCAAGTTTTCTTCCATAAAATGAGAAACATCAATACTATCAAGTAAATATTCAGAAAACATTAGATATTATTATTAGTTTTTCATTTACTTCTTTCACTGCTGAAGTTCTCCTCAGGCTCTAAGTCAAGATGAGATCTAAACACAGTTGTGCTTTGCTCTCCTTTTATAACTCATCACAGTTTCCAAGACAGGCCTCTTTTTCAGTCATATATTTTCCCACTGATGAGGCATCATTTGTGACCTTTCTAGAAGCCAGAATTGGTTCATATTGGGATCTCTCACATATAGGTAAGTTGCTTACAGAAAGTAGAATTTCAGCAAATATTTGTTGTATTGAGCTAAATATTAATTCTTATTTTGTCTCATACTGCAGTCTTTTGTTAATTAGGCATAAAGGATAAAAGGATTTTAATAGGATACGGAGTTATCTCTTCAAGTAACTCATTTTTTATTTTTATTTTTTTTAATTTTAATTTATTTTGATTGAAGTTATAGTTGACTTACAATATTATGTTAGCTTCAGGTGTACAGCAAAGTGTTTTATATATATATATTCATATTCATATTATTTCTATTACAAGTTATTATAAGATATTGAATACTGTTCCCATTTTGTTACTTATCTATTTTATATATGGTAGTGAACTAATCCCATACTTTTAATATTTGCCTTTCCCCTTCCTTTCCCCTTTAGTAACCATAAGTTTGTTTTCTAGGTCAATGAGTCTGTTTCTGTTTTATAAATAGATCATCTGTATTATTTTTTAGGTTAATATACTTGTCTTTCTCTGGTTTACTTCACTTAGTATGATATTCTCTAGGTCCATCTATGTTATTGCAAATGACAATATTTCATTCTTTTTTATAGCTGAGTAGTATTCCATTGTATGTGTGTATGTATACACCACATCTTCTCTATCCATTCATCTGTCAGTGGACACTTCCTGCTTCCATGTCTTGGCTATTATAAATAGTGCTGCTGTGAACATTGGAATGCTCAGTGTAATGTTTTCATCCTCTCCAGACATAGGCCCAGGATTGGGATGGCTAGATCATATAAACACAGGAAACCTCCTCCAACCTGGACATGGATGGGATTGACAGACTGATAACTCTTTCTCAATTCTGTGGGTGGTGGTGCATGGCCGTTCTAGAAAGTGGAGCAATTGTCTGGTTAAATCTGATAACAAATCAGAGTCTGGCATGCTAACTAGCTATGCAACCCACAAGCAGTCAGTGTCCCCCAGCTTCTTAGTTTTTTAAAGTAACTCATTTATTTTTATAAGAGACTTCTGGAACCACATTGCAAACTTCTTAGGTGTAGGGGTTCCTTAAAAACAATATAGGTAAATATTCATAAAAGGAAGTCTAGTAAAGCCTCATGGCCCAGATGATAGGTATATCCAGAATCACCCCCTATGTTTCACAGGAGAAAAAAGGAAACTTTCCTGATTTTCAGAGAAAGAATGACAGTAAACTGAAAGAGATGACTTCTAGAACCAATAAGAGTATTTCTGGGTTGAAGTCAGCACCAAAAAGTAAAGTCACTTCCAATGTCTTCTTCCCTTGAAAAATCATTAACAGACTCTGGTCTAGTGAAAACAGTCGTGTCCAACTCTTTGCAACCTTATGGACCATAGTCTGTTAGGCTCCTCTGTCTAAGGGATTCTCCAGATAGGCATACTGGAGTAGGTTGCCATTTCCTCCAGGGGATCTTCCTGACCCAGGGTTTGAACATGGGTCTCCTGTATTGCGGGCAAATTTTTTTTACCATCCGAGCCACCTAGGGAAGCCTGCATTACTGTACATTGTTAGCCAAATTCTTCCATGACACTTTCTGGATATGAAAAACCATGAAGTCAGAAACTACAACAGACTGATTAGAAAATCAGCCTCTCCTTCGAACATGAAAGTCCAAAGAAGAGGGTTGGCAACCATTTTCTAAACTTCCTCTGTGAGTTTGATCTCGTTTTATTTTGATTTGGAGAAGTAAATTGTGTCATCAAATATTTGGAAGCTGTGACAGACTTTATTTTCTTGGGCTCCAAAGTCACTATGGACAGTGACTGCAGCCATGAAATTAAAAGACGCAGGCTCCTTTGAGGAAAAGCAATGACAAACCTAGATAGCATATTAAAAAGCAGAGACATCACTTTGCCAACAAAGGTCTGTATAGTCAAAGCTATGATTTCTCCAATAGTCATGTAAGGCTGTGAGGGCTGGGCCATAACGAAGGCTGAGCATTGAAGAATTGATTCTTTTGAACTATGGTGCTGGAGAAGACGCTTGAGAGTCCCCTGGACTGCAAGGAGAGCAAGCCAGTCCATCCATAAGGAAATTTACCCTGAATATTCTTTGAAAGGACTGATGTTGAAGCTGAAGCTCCAATACTTTGGCCACCTGATGCAAAGAGCCAGCTTATTGGAAAAGACCCTGATTCTGGGAAAGATTAAGGGCAGAAGAAGGGGCAACACAGGATGAGGTGGTTTGATGGTATCATCAACTCAGTGGACATGAGTTTGAACAAACTCAGAGAGACAGTGAAGGACAGGGAAGCCTGGCATTCTGCAGTTTATGGGGTTGCAAAGAGTCAGAAACAACTGAGCAAGTACTCAACATCAAACTTATAGGCTGAATTACAGTATTTGAGAGTAACATTATATTTTCACTGCTATAGGTGGAAAGGACATGGGGAAGATTGTGAAGCTGGATGGGAAAAGTGTGACAGGATAAAATATAGGTAGAGGTGACTTAATGTGGTCACAGATAATAGCTTTTGTTCAGAGTAAGTTCTAGTTGATATTTATTCTTCCACTGCCTTGTGAAGTCCTTTTGAGGGATGGATCACAGAATGTTTGTAGAAGAAATTTGGAAATTGTCCAGTCATTTCATTTGACAAAGAAGTACCTTCAAGGCCAATGAGGAAGTAAAATGTAATAAAAGTCACACAGAGTAAATAGCAGAAGTGAAACTGGAATCAGATCTCTTTTGTACCACCTGGCCCTGATCAAAAAATTATCTAATACTCAAAGACTGCTAATACTCCTTAACTTTTCTCCTAAGCATCAGACAGACTCTGTTTCAAGTTCTCACTTGTAAAATGATTACTTTTCAAAAATTAACAGCCATGTTGGAAAACAACAGAAGTCCAATGTTAATTACTGTATGAAAGAGGAGGGGGACTTTGCACATATTTTACACCACCCGTAAGCAAATTCAGCTTTGGGGCTAATGGTTTTTGAGACATTCCTCCCCAATCCCAGTTTAAAAATACTTGCTAATGAATAACTGTTCCAACTTGTCCCTTTTCAGAATATCAGCACTTCTCTTTACCTCTCTTTAACACTGGGCACCTGTGGGTCCTGTTTTGGCTTTGTTCCTAATTACTTTGCTATTAACTCACTCTTCATCTGTTCTTGTCCATTTAGTCTGTGTAGACTTGCTTTCTCTGCCCTACTGATTATGAGCTGGGCAGTTGGATAACTCAAACAATCCCACTCCAACCCAACAGATAACCTTGTCCAGGATTAATTGTCTCTTTTGACCAAATTATCACCAGCCAGTCCCTGAAGCATTTCCTTTGAATTCTAATCCATTAGTTGATAAAGTTTCCAAATTACCAATCAGGAGACCATATGGCTTAGGCAGACAAATCTTATGAGTTCATCCTATTAATTCAGTTTGTTGGGGATGAGCACAGTTTAGACCCAAGGTGCTCCTTGAGAAGTTTTATCTAGTTTTAAGGTTGTATTTGGCAACTTTATTGTGGTTAAATTTACTATATAACCTGGTATATATTTTTCTCTGGGAACCTGTGTGTGTATGAGAAGGGTCTGCACACCTAACAAAGTGAAACTAGTTGATAACCCAGCTGTAGTCACCTAAATGAAAAGCACACTCTAGGTGGTCTGTTCAGCCGAAAAAACATCTGGGCCTCTGACTCATTCAAATAGATCTGAAAAGTCCCAATTAATTCATTCTATGTAATGGACTCCATTTCTAACCATTCACTTTTTATTGTGGAACAGTGAGAGCAGGACCTCAGAAGAACCCCACAGTTAGTGTTGTGTCTACTATTGCTGTGTTGAAATGTGATCATTTAATCTTTGAATGTGTTTTGTAAGTGAAATCTGATGGAACAATGAAGCATATACTTGAGCAAAGGATATATATAATATTATAGAAGAAAGGCAACTGCCTTTTATTTTAGTGCTTTGAATGGCACTTTGCCCCTGATTTTTGAGCAAAAAATCATTTTCATGTCTGTTCTGAGAGTGGCATATATCATAGAGTCCACATTTCAGCTTGCACACTCATCTTTACGTAGGGCCCTATCACTTTTGGTCCTAGCTTACATTCTACTGACACATCATTTCAAAGACTAAGATTCACTTTCTCACATTTTTCCTAATAGTTGAACTATTTTTTAAGCACTTTGTGCCAGACATGCACTTAACCCACATTAGTTCTGTAATCACCATGACAACTCTTCTGGAATCACTCTTCTCATTAGTCCCATTTTACATATGAGGAAATTGAAATTTAGGTTAAGCAGCTTGCCCAAAGTCACAGAGTAAGTGTCAATGTCAGAATTTAAACTCTGGTAGATGAAAGCCAGACCTTATGCCCTAGATTTATGAATATAATTGTGAAATATCTTTAAAATGCTCAGTCCAAGAATATGATTGGAACATTACATTTTTACTAATCAATTTCATTAATCATTGGCTTTTTTAACCTTTTGTTAATTTATTTTGACTTCTAAAAGTATTTTCAATATAGTACTCTATCATAGTAAGGTTCAGTTCAGTTGCTCAGTCATGTCCAACTCTATGCAACCCCATGAATCACATCACGCCAGGCCTCCCTGTCCATCACCATGTCCCGGAGTTCACTCAGACTCATGTCCATCGAGTCCGTGATGCCATCCAGCCATCTCATCCTCAGTCGTCCCCTTCTCCTCCTGCCCTCAATCCCTCCCAGCATCAGAGTCTTTTCCAGTGAGTCAACTCTTCACATGAGGTGGCCAAAGTACTGGAGTTTCAGCTTTAGTATCATTCCTCCAAAGAAATCCCAGGGCTGATCTCCTTCAGAATGGACTGGTTGGATCTCCTTGCAGTCCAAGGGATTCTCAAGAGTCTTCTCTAATACCACAGTTCAAAAGCATCAATTCTTCAGCACTCAGCTTTCTTCACAGTCCAACTCTCACATCCATGCATGACCACAGGAAAAACCATAGCCTTGACTAGACAGACCTTTGTTGGCAAAGTAATGTCTCTGCTTTTCAATATCCTATCTAGGTTGGTCATAACTTTTCTTCCAAGGAGTAAGCGTCTTTTAATTTCATGACTGCAGTCACCATCTGCAGTGATTTGGGAGCCCCCCCGCCAATAAAGTCTGACACTGTTTCCACTGTTTCCCCATCTATTTCCCATGAAGTGATGGGACCAGATGCCATGATCTTCGTTTTCTGAATGTTGAACTTTAAGCTAACTTTTCACTCTCCTCTTTCACTTTTATCAAGAGGCTTTTTAGTTCCTCTTCACTTTCTGCCATAAAGGTGGGTCTGAGGTTATTGATATTTCTCCCAGCAGTCTTGATTCCAGCTTGTGTTTCTTCCAGCCCAGCGTTTCTCATGATGTACTCCATATATAAGTTAATTAAGCAAGGTGACAATATATAGCCTTGACATACTCCTTTTCCTATTTGGAGCCAGTCTGTTGTTCCATATCCAGTTTCAACTGTTGCTTCCTGACCTACATATAAGTTTCTCAAGAGGCATGTCAAGTGGTCTGGTATTCCCATCTCTTTCAGAATTTTCCACAGTTTGTTGTGATCCACACAGTCAAAAGCTTTGGCATAGTCAATATAGCAGAAACAGACGTTTTTCTGGAACTCTCTTGCTTGTTATGACCTGCTAAAATCCATCTTAGTGAAGCATTAATGAAGTGATGCGTGCATGTGTGTACGCTCAGTTGTGTCTGCCTCTTTTTAACCCCAGGGGTGGTAGCCTGCTAGGCTCCCCTGTCCATAGGATTTTCCAGGCAAGAATACTGGAGTGGGTTGCCATTTCCTCCTCCAGGGCATCTTCCTGACCCAGGGATTGAACTCAGGTCTCCTGCGTCTCCTGCAGAGGCAGGTAGGTTCTTTACCAATGAGCCATAATAAGGTGATAGTAGGTAATCTCCCACCTTCTCTCATTTGGTTTTCCTTACTGAAAGTGAGGAATATTTGAGTAAACTATATTGTTCTGCTTAAGGTTCTTGGGTCACTATTGCACTTTAAGTCAATTAATCATCACTATTTCCTGATCACTCCTTCTCTTTCTGAGACTCAGTTTAGAAAACTTTGTGCAGTACAGATAGAACTCAAATTCTAGAACCTAGTTCCAAGAAAGCATACATGGCCTCTGTATCAATCCTGCAAATATAACCAGAGGTTTCTTTCTTTCTTTTTTTTTCTATCCTATTAACCCCTAACTCCAAGAACAATCCAGGCTCTCACTGTCTCTCCCCTGACTGCCATATCAATCATTCCAAATTCAGAACTTAGAGCATATTTCTGTCTGTGAATGCAAGGAGTAGAAAAGTTCACTATTCATTTCTTTTCTCATCTGTCCCCACTGCTGTTAAGTCTAAATCCAGATGTTACATATTCTGTAGGGCTTCCATTGAATGAGCCCATGAGGAGCAGGAAACTGAGGGAGAGAATGTATAGATCTTATGCTGAGTGTTTGCTGTCCTGCCCAGAGGCTGCTGTATTGCTGGTCTTTCACTGCAGGCTGGAGAGAATGAGGAAGGCGCTTTCCCTCTTTCAACTATAGCAAGTCCCCTACATACAAATGAATTCTGTTCTGAGAGTGTGTTTGTAAGTCCAATTTGTTCATAAGTCCAGCAACAATAGCCTAGGTATCCAACTAACACAATTGACTACAGTACTGTGCTAAGTTTATAATACTTTCCATACAAATAATACATAAAATCAAACACAAAAAATAAAGCATTTTTAATCTTACAGTACCTTGAAAAGTACAGTAGTACATTATAACTGCTGGCACTTCTTAGCAGTACCACTACATCCCCAATGCTTTGGACATCCTAGGCTTGAAATAAAGATATTGTACTATTGTACTCTATACAGTAATACACAGTATGGTACCCAAAGCACAACTACTTATAGAGAATGCACAGATGTGACAGTGTATGCCAGACACATGTAACTTACATGATTAGACATGTGAACGCATGCTTGCATCTTTGAAAGTTGCAACTTGAAGGTTCATATGTAGGGAACTTTCTATACTGGAATGGGCAAACTTGGTTAAAATGCAAACATTAGTCTGCCTCTCCCAGTGATTGACATAATTCATTTTTCTTATGATTTTTGACCTGAGAAGTGCAAAATGCAACTGTTTTCAGGGAAACATTTTCCTTTGAATCTGTGTTCTGTTTCATGTGAGTTTTCCTCGAGAAGGCAGATGCTCTTGACTTGCAAGGAGAGGGAACATGGTGGCAGCAGGAGACTGCAGAGGAGGTACTTGATGAGCTACCAGAATATCCATCATCACTGAGAGTGCCTTGGCTGTGACCTTTTCAGGCAGAGTACTTCCAAAGAGAAACAACTTTGCAACTTACACTGGCTTCTGTGCTGTTAGCCTGACAGTGTTTCTTGAACTTAGAGTGAGTTAGTGCTAGGTTTTATCTGAGGGCCTCATTGTCCATGTTGTTGTTGTTGTTCAGCCGCTCAGTCAGGTCTACCTCTTTGTGACCCCATGGATGGCAGCATTCCAGGCTTCCCTGTCCTTCACGATCTCCCAGAGTTTGCTCAGACTCATGTCCATTGAATCAATGATGCCATCCAACCATCTCATCCTCTGTCATCCCCGGTCCTTGTACCCTCAGTCTTTCCCAGCATCAGAGTTTTTTCCAAAGAGCTGGCTCTTCAAATCAGGTGGCCAAAGTATTGGAGCTTCAGCTTCACCATCAGTCCTTCCAGTGAATATTCAGGGTTGATTTCCTTACGCCAGCCCAATTGAACTAGGAAGAGGAAGCTGCAGCTCCTGCTGTGACCAACAGTCAACTGCCCCGGCAGGAAAGAACCACCTGTTTTGAGCTCTTTCATTGCTGCTATCCATAATTACACTCACCGAAGCTTCTAATACTAGCAGGGTAGGAAGTAAAGGAGGGGCTCTTTGGGCCTTATAGACAGATTCTTGGCCTAATGAACACAATCCTCTGTAAGCAGGGTGCTCCTGCCATTGTTTGCGGAAGTGTAAGCATTACCAGTCACCAGTCACACAGCTTTCACACCCACTCCACTCTCCAGCATGGAGGCTTCCCTTCCATACCCTGCTGTTCCCAAACTCTTCCACCATGCCTCTGTAATCATGACCCCAGTGGGCAGATTCCCTCATCCTTAGCTTATCTTGCAAAGGTACTCTGTCCATTTTCCCCCCTTTTTAAATATGTATTTATTTGGCTGATCAGGTCTTCGCTGGAGCACATGGGATCTTTCTTACATTATGTGGCATCTTTCATTGTGGCACACAATCATAGTTGCGATGCATGGGTTTAGCTGTCCCCTGGGACAACTTATTTCCCTGACCAGGGATCAAACCCTCATCTCCTGCATTGCAGGGCGGATTCTTAACCACTGGACTGCCAGAGAAGTCCCTATTCTTTTATTTTATTTGAACCCTGTTTCCTGTAGCCTACAGAAATGGAGAGCTTATCTAATAATAGGGATGGGAGATGGAATTATCTCCCTTTCTCCTTGGGGCTAATTTCAGACCATTCCATACTCCTGTGAGAAGGAAAGAATTCTTCTTATCATCATACCAATCCTTTACGAACATGGAGATGTTATGTCATTCTCACTGAATATCATATGCCCTGTTCATTGTCTTAATATCCGCCTCAACTTTGAATGCCCCCCCCACCACCACCTGCCCCGCTTCCAGAAAACTTCAAAGACAACACCTATCACATCTTCAGCCCACTGGTCTCTCACTTCCCTGAATTATTTCTTCCCAGGAGAAGGGAAAGTCTACCCACTCCAGTATTCTGGCCTGGAGAATCCCATGGTACAGTCTATGGGTCACAAAGAGTTGGAAATGACTGAGCGACTTTCACATTTCACTTTGAAATGGCCTTCACCTTCATTTCAGTGTGAAAAGCCATTTCCACATACCTGTGTGAAAGTATGATTATAAATCTATCATCTATCTGTTTCAACTGAGCTTTCAGAAATACTTAGCTTCCTAACTTGTCTGTGCTACTAAGTAGATTCTTCTGCATGCTTTAAAATATAATTTGTATACTTTCCACCTTTTTCATAAAACCTAACCTTCACCTCTACTCAGTTTCATCCTTGAATACCTTGCCTCATACCACAAAGATAAAACATAAATGTTGAAATGGGACCTCCATTTCATCCAAATCAGTTTTCCTACGTAAAAACCCATCTTCCTCTTTTTAAAGGAAAAAGTATGCTTTACAGATATCAAGGCTCCCAAATACCCAGGTCCTCTTTGCCTTCCTGGAAAAAACCTCTCTATATCAGTTATATCTTCTTTGTCTAAAGTTTGAAGTGTTCTCCCTTAGTGGAGTCTTCTCATTAGCATTCAGATGTGTTCTTGAGCTACCAACTTGATCCCCATCATCATTCAGCCACTGCCCAATATTTTCAACTGGTCTTCACCATTAACTTCTTAAATCATCTGCCCCAGCATCCTTAACTTCTCTCACTCATCCGTAGCATTCAATTTAATGGCAAATTAAATCAATTGTAGCTTCAGAATATTTCCATAATTTTACCTTTTCTCATCCTGTCAACCACTAGCACCTGATCAAGCTGCTGTCATCCCTCACCTGTCCACTGCGATAGCCACCGGAGTGCCTTCCCTCCTTCCTCCACCCTGTCTCCTGAAGCAGCATTTGCTGAGATGGCTCAGCCCCTAGTGGCTTCCCATCTCAGAAGAGAAGCCTAAGTCACACGAGAAAAGGTTTTCAAAGCCAGACATGACCTGCCCCACCCCCACGCCATCACCACTCCAACCTCACCTCCAAGCCTTTTCCACTTTGTGTCGTTACTTTAGCTAACCTGGCTTCATTGCTATTTCTCCAAAATGCCCTGTTTGCAGTTATCTTTTTTCTATGCTGCTCCTGCTGCCTGGACTGTGTTCCCAGAAAAATTCTCTGTCTCACTTTCTGTAGGTCTGGGCTCCTCCATTAGAGAGAGGACTTCCCTATATATTAATCAACAACTGCCCCCCACTCAGTAGTTCCTCTCCCCCTTAATACCACTTTATTCTCTCCCACTGCATATCACATGTTTAACTATTTGTGTATTATTTGTCTGTCTCTCCTTTATATCAGAAGTGCCTTCAGGCATGTTATTTTGTTTCTATTTTTGGTTTTCAATTTACTACTCTTGCCCCAGCATCTAGAACAAAGCCTGGCACGTAGTCAGTCTCAGTAACTCCCTCCTGAAAATGTCTCCATCTTATTATTCCCTCTTTATTCTCGTGGTCATTCCAAACTGGTCTGCTTCTTTGCCTTCTAAATTTGTCCTTATTAAGATCGTCACTGACCTTGTTTGCTAAGTCCTCACCTGAGTTTGCCTCATAGCAGGTTTCGACAGAACAGGCAACTCCTTTCCTTAGAGTCATGCCTCACAGCCTCTGTGACTTTCCTTCTGGGTCCCCGGTCCTCAGTCTCACCCCCTCTGGCTTTGGCAGCACCCTTAAGCTGTGGAGTTCTTCAGAGCCCCCTGATCTCATGCTGCACTCCTTCCTGGTGATCTCCTTTCCTTCTATGGATTTATAAATACCACCTATTACCACTGGCCTCAAACATATTCTCCTGCCTAGGTTATCTTCTGAGCTTCATGAAGAATCTCAATATGATGTGTGAACAACCAAATACCAAACTTCTATCCTTGAGAGTTACTTCTCTCAGAAAATGGTGCAGTCTCTTCCATTTCCTTATTTCCTGATTTCCACTCCCCACCGAGCCCCGTCCATGCTGCTGTCTCTTCATACCCTTCTCTTTGTCTCCTTTGTCATATCTAAACCACCATCATTTCCCACCCACAGAGTCATCTAAGTGGTCCTTCTACCTCTATTCTGTTCACCTTTTGATCTGTTCTCCTCACAGTCTCTAGTATGATCAGGCAACTTCCCAGCTAAAAACACTGCAAGCAGTCTTCAGCACAGTTCAGTTATTATAAAGTCCATCACGATCTGGTCCGTAGCTATTTCTCTTGCATGATATGTTACACCTTTCCTTCATCCTCACTACCTGCCTATACATAGCTGTGCTCATGAATGGCTTTTATTAGGGCACCTGTTATAGGTACTATGGTAGTAATTAGACCTATGTTATCATACCCCATCACATCTTTCATTCAAATGAACATTAATGTCCTAAATTTTTATATGAGGAATTTTTAGTTGAATTCCAAGGAAATTAATTCTGGCACTGAAATCATATTTACTGAATGAATGAATGATTGAATTTGCCAAAGACCACATATCTAAATATTGCAGAGCTTCTCTACCATGCAAGGTTGTTAGAATTATATACAGGCTAATTTTTTGAAAAGCATAAAGTAATAAACTTTAAAGCTTTAAAAATCATGGTAATTTTGGAAATGTGGGTTGCCCTGTATTACACAAGCATTCCTGATGAGTGGGAACTAAATAACTAAAAGACTGAGTCCCCACCCTTAAGGAATTTATCTTCTCACTAGGCAAGAAAGGCTTACATATACTAGAATTCATAGAGAACATTTATAATATGACATTAATAAATGCTGATGAGAATAACTGGGATCAGATTTTATTTTGGGGGGCTCCAAAATCACTGCAAATGGTGATTGCAGCCATGAAATTAAAAGATGCTTACTCGTTGGAAGGAAAATTATGACCAACCTAGATAGCATATTCAAAAGCAGAGACATTACTTTGCCAACTAAGGTTCATCTAGTCAAGGCTATGGTTTTTCCTGTAGTCATGTGTGGATGTGAGAGTTGGACTGTGAAGAAAGCTGAGCACCGAAGAATTGATGCTTTTGAACTGTGGTGTTGGAGAGGACTCTTGAGAGTCCCTTGGACTGCAAGGAGATCCAACCAGTCCATCCTAAAGGAGATCAGTCCTAGGTGTTCATTGGAGGGACTGACGCTGAAGCTGAAACTCCAATACTTTGGCCACTTCATACAAAGAGTTGACTCATTGGAAAAGACTCTGATTCTGGGAGAGATTGGGGGCAGGAGAAGAAGGGGATGATAGAGGATGAGATGGCTGTATGGCCTCACCAAGGCGATGGATGTGAGTTTGAGTGAACTCTGAGAGTTGGTGATGGACAGGGAGGCCTGGTGTGCTGTGATTCATGGGGTCACAAAGAGTCGGACACGACTGAGCGACTGAACTGAACTGAGGAAGGATATAAATAAAGGACCTTCCTCTAGTCAATCTAATCTACCAAGTGAACCAAAGGAATGTCATAAATGATAGCCAGATCTCCAGTGTCCTAGAGAAAGCCCCCAGCACTGGACTTAGCCCAGCATACATAGGCCACAAGTATCTGTTAGAGGGGCTTCTCTGTTGGCTCAGTGGTGAAGAATTTGCCTGCAAGTGCAGGAGACATGGGTTCAATTCCTAGTCCAAGAAGATCCCACATGTTGCAGAGCAACTAAGCCTGTGTGCCACAGCTACTTATCCTTCTTCTGTAGAGCCTGAGAACCACAGCTACTGAGTCCACTTACCATGATTACTGAAGCCCATGAGCCTAGAGAAGAAAAGTTATGTCCAACCTAGATAGCATATTCAAAAGCAAAGACATTACTTTGCTAACAAAGATCCGTCTAGTCAAGGTAATGGTTTTTCCAGTGGTCATGTATGGATGTGAGAGTTGGACTGTGAAGAAAGATAAGAGCTGAAGAATTGATGCGTTTGAACTATGGTGTTGAAGAAGACTCTTGAGAGTCCCTGTGAATAAGACTGTTAATATAACTTTTAATTCATCTATGTTAATAACTAAAGGGGAAATATTCTAATTGAGAAGGGAAACATTTTAAATTAAATTTAAAAGCTTTTTTACTTGTTTATACACCACACTTCATTATCTTCATTATTTTGTGTCAATGGAGTACTTTGTTCCAGAAAACAATGGGTTCTCCAAATACAGTCTTTTTATTAGATTCATTATTCCCCCATGGCTTGCTTTCAGCATGACAATTACATTTGTAGTTAAGGTCATTTGCATATATGACTTGAAAACTGAGATAATTGCAGTAAGCTATAAAAAGATTATTTTAGGATAATAAGTTCCTTTAGGAACTACCTCATTTGTGCGGCTCAATTTGCTGACATCAGTTTCATGATGTGCAAATACAGGAGGTACACATAAAATCATAATATGCATATGATTGTTTTCTGGAAAGGTCACAGGAACTGAGATCTCAGAGAAGCTGAATCTAGTTATAAAAAATAGATTCTTTGGGGGAAGAGAAAATAAAGCACCCAAAAAAGGTTTTCTAATGTTTCTTCCTATGATCATTTGATCTGGAAGAACAATAACTTGAACCCAGTTTTTTCAGATCTCTTTCTCCAACTGCCCCTCACCCATTTTTGGACAGTTTTAGATTATAAAAATATTACCAGTTTCCCCAGAGAATTCTGTATGATTTAGGAAAGGATTCGTTTCAAAATATAACTGCTTTCTGATAATGCACCTGTTCACCCAAGTTCTCACAGTGATTAACAATGAGATTAAGATTGTTTTCTTGTCTATTAACACAATATCCATTCTACAGCTCATGGCCCAAAGAATTTTTATGACTCAAGTACAAGGAGATCCAACCAGTCCATCCTAAAGAAGATCAATCATGGGTGTTCATTGGGAGGACTGATGTTGAAGCCGAAACTCTAATACTTTGGTCACCTCATGCGAAGAGTTGACTCACTGGAAAAGATCCAGATGCTGGAAGGATAGGAGAAGGGGATGACAGAGAATGAGGTGGTTGGATGGCATCACTGATTCAATGGACATGAGTTTGCTAAACTCCGGGAGTTTGTGATGGACAGGGAGGCCTGGTGTGCTGCAGTTCATGGGGTCACAAAGAGTTGTACATGGCTGAATGACTGAATTGAAGACTATAGCTTGCATAGATAGTGATTCCACTATTGTATTTGGGAAAAGTCAACTGAAAATTTTCTGGAGAAGATTCATCACTCTAGATGTCATAAAAACATTGATATTTCATTGGAGAGTTCAAAATGTCCACATTAACAGAACTTTAGAAATGATAACCAACTGAACTGAACTGATAACCTAGAGCACGTGTTCTGCAACAAGAGAGAACGTCGAAATGAGAAGCCCACAAAATACAACAGAGTAGCTCCTCTTTGCTGCAATTAGAGAAAAGCCCACATAGAAGTGAAGACCCAGCACAGCCAAAAATAAATAAATAAAATTACCAAAAGAACTATTTAAAAAGAAATGTGTTCCATGTGATCCTGCAAACTAATATCTAGCAAAAGAGGTAGGTCCTCTCTGACTCTATGTCCTCCCCACCCTTTTAATCTGGCTCCCCTTTGATATGATTTATTTTATTTCTTCTCACCACCTGACACCATATATTTATTTTCTTGTGGTCTGCTTGTTTTTGTTTATTCTGTCTCCCCCACCTAGAACCTATGCTTGAAGAAAGCAAAGGTTTTGGTTCGTTTGCAGTTGTGTCCCTGATCAGTAACAGGCTCGCAGTTGGGAGTCACTGGATAAATAACATGTGAAAAGCATGAATCGTGATGTACTGAGTTGAATAGAGTCCATTCTTTAACGGAGGGAATCAGGCATTTGGGTGATCATTTCGACAGAGCTCGAGTATTATCCTTTCTTGACTGGAAAATACCACTTACATCTCTGTTCTCAGTTTCCAGTTGCAGCCACCCTATGTCCCCAAGAATACGATTAGAGACTCAGGCCATGCCCTGTGAGAGCCTCCATAGGCAGCTGCCTGACGTCTCAGTGGGCCTTAGTTTGGGCGTGGCTTCAATCCCCAGGATCCCCCGCTCACCTCCAAATGCACTGTTGAGATCTGATCCAGATACTGCCCTCCAAGAGGCCCCACACTGTCTCCATTCAGCTGTGACAGTGTGCCCAAGAGCTGCCGCAGCTTTCACTAGCTCTGCAGTGAATGTCAGGCTTCCTTTGCATTATCAGACACATCTTACATGGCCTCTTTATTGGGTTTTTATACCTTGAGGGGGTCCTAATAAGATGAAAAGGAGGCTGGCTAGGTGCAAATGAGTGCCATTCGACTATTTAAAGGTACATTTAATTAAACCGGATTATTGCCTGCATGGGGCAAGTTAAATGAAAACTAAATAGATGGAGTATGATTACATATTATTAAGAAGAGAGACAGCTCTGGAGACCAAATTCTTTT
Organism: Madoqua kirkii; assembly: GCA_006408675.1. Classification (NCBI taxonomy): domain Eukaryota; kingdom Metazoa; phylum Chordata; class Mammalia; order Artiodactyla; family Bovidae; genus Madoqua; species Madoqua kirkii. The sequence goes on along the minus strand of SJYC01093531.1, from coordinate 58,604 downwards.
AACACAACATTAAGCCGTTCTCATTTCATATGCACAGTTTAGCACTAGCCTATAAGGAGGACGTGTTTTGAGAAAATCAGCAGAATGGTTATGAGCACTAAACAGCTTTTAATAAAATGCAATGTTTCAGGCAAGGAGCAGCTTCTAAGCTTCACTTAAATATGCTAATTAAAGAAAATGAAGTTTCCTACTGCTTCCAGGTTCGCTTTGTTTTCCCTCTAATTTTTATGTTCATCTCAGCCTGGCTACTTTCCACTTTATTTTATAAACTCCTAGAAGTGCCCCAGATCTCTTATTTACAAGATGTCAGGACTTTCTGAGAGCTGGAAAAAATAAATAACAAACACAAGTCTGTGAAATTGATGACTTTATTCAAATAGGCAGTCTGGGTCTGATTGTCCTTAGACTGAAATAACCCTAAGTTTCTAGCTGGTGAATAGACTATTTTAACCAAATGGGCCCACCAAATTTGGCAGTAATAGTAAAAATGACTGTGATCTGTTGAGTCTCTGTAGTGGGATCTGATGTATGTCTCTTGACATACATCATCTAATTTGATGCCCGTCATCTGCCTATAAGATGGGTATTAATATTCTCTTTCCACAGAAACAGAATGAACAAGGCTAATAGTCATTGCTGGAATTCACAGACAGTCTGAATAACTCTAAAATCCTTCTCTCTCACTGGCAATGCCTGCCCCAATCCTATCCTGGAAATTACATCTCTAGGGGAGGGGGCATTATTTGCAAAAGTGTGTGAAATAGTCAACGTAATTTGAAATTACAAAATAAAACAGAAATGATTCCAATAACTTTCAGGGCTTCCCAGGTGACACTAGTGGGAGAAGACTCACCTGCAGGTAGAAGTAAGAGAAGAGGGTTGGATCCCTGGGTCAGGAAGATCCCCTGGAGGAGGAAATGGTGACCTACTCCAGTATTCTTGCCTGGAGAATCCCATGGACAGAGGAGCCTGGCAAGCTGCAGTTCAAGGGGTCACAAAGAGTCAGACATGACTGAAGGGACTTGGTACAAAGCACAAATAATTTTCAAAGCATGGACCCCTTTAAAGGAAGCTTTACAAAATTTTCTTGGCTGCTTGTCCACAGGTTAAAAAGCAAAGTCAAGAAACACTGATCTGATTTTTACCCACCTCGGATATAAAACCTTCTGACTTTGCCGCACCAGGATCTCATCTTCTGATAGCAACACTATGGCATAACTTCTTAGAATCTGCTCTCCTCCATTTTCAGACCCTGTGGCCTGAGCTATGTTTACACTGCCCTTTGGTTCTGTTTGCACATGTCCTCATTCTGGTCAACAGTGTTTCAAATTGGTTCATGAAATCCATTCAAAGAAAGGAACTTCAGCCCTTATACTTTTCACTGGAATTCTTGAGAGAGAGATGCTCTCTAAGGTTGCTAAGCTGCTCAAATATATGCCTGGCCTTGCTTCTGGCCCTCTTGTCATCATGAAGGAGAGCCTGCCTGAAATAAAGCCAAACCTAGAGATGGAAGGGCTCAGAACCCCAATGACATTGTTTGAAAACCCATGTCTAACTGTGGATGAAATCAAATATCTACACATGGAGTTTGTAAGCTCATGAACCAATCAGTTCCATTTTGTCATTAAGCCAGCTCTGAGTCATTTTTCTATCACTAACACATGGAAAAGGATGTCCTGCTTATCTCCACCAACTTCATAGTTGTAGAATCTGAAGCTCAGAGAGGGAGAATAATGTTCTCAAATTTTGTGTTCCTAGTTCAGTTCAGTTCAGTCGCTCAGTCGTGTTCGATGCTTCACGACCCAATGAATCGCAGCACACCAGGCCTCCCTGCTCATCACCATCTCCCGGCGTTCACTCAGAGTTCACTCATGTCCATTGAGTCAGTGACGCCATCCAGCCATCTCGTCCTCGGTCATCCCCTTCTCCTCCTGTCCCCAATCCCCTCAGAAACAGAGTCTTTTCCAATGAGTCAACTCTTTGCATGAGGTGGCCAAAGTACTGAAGTTTCAGCTTTAGCATCATTCCTTCCAAAGAAATCCCAGGGTTGATCGCCTTCAGAATAGACTGGTTGTATCTCCTTGCAGTCCAAGGGACTCTCAAGAGTCTTCTCCAATACCACACAAATTTGGAAAACTGAGCAGTGGCCACAGGACTGGAAAAGGTCAGTTTTTATTCCAATTCCAAAGAAAGGCAATGCCAAAGAATGCTCAAACTACCGCGCAGTTGCACTCATCTCACATGCTAGTAATGTAATGCTCAAAATTCTCCAAGCCAGGCTTCAGCAATACATGAACCATGAACTTCCTAATGTTCAAGCTGGTTTTCCTTCAGAATAGACTGGTTGTATCTCCTTGCAGTCCAAGGGACTCTCAAGAGTCTTCTCCAATACCACACAAATTTGGAAAACTGAGCAGTGGCCACAGGACTGGAAAAGGTCAGTTTTTATTCCAATTCCAAAGAAAGGCAATGCCAAAGAATGCTCAAACTACCGCGCAGTTGCACTCATCTCACATGCTAGTAATGTAATGCTCAAAATTCTCCAAGCCAGGCTTCAGCAATACATGAACCATGAACTTCCTAATGTTCAAGCTGGTTTTAGAAAAGGCAGAGGAACCAGAGATCAAATTGCCAACATCCGCTCGATCATGCAAGAGAGTTCCAGAAAAACATCTATTTCTGCTTTATTGACTATGCCAAAGCCTTTGACTGTGTGGATCACAAGAAACTGTGGAAAATTCTGAAAGAGATGGGAATACCAGACCACATGACCTCCCTCTTTAGAAATCTGTACGCAGGTCAGGTGTTCCTAGTTACTGTTATAGTAAGGCCTACAGTCTGGGACCATTCTTTCCAAGTTGGTTTTGTCTCCACTGATCATTGATTCTCGAAGGTTTGATCCCCAGACTAGTGGAACCCACATCATCTGGCATTTGTTAACCTATTGAGTCAGAAACCCTGGGGTTAGAACTAACAATCCAAACTCTAGGGGTAGGACTAATGCATTAATATTTTAATACATCTTTCAGGTGGCTCAAATGTCTGTCCATATCTGAGAACCACTGTTCTGGATCAGTGTTCTCCAACTCTGCAGTGGTAAAACATTTTCTTTCAATAGAATATTGCATAGGAATTCAATATAAATAATAGATAAGGGTCACTTACTTTGCTTGAAAGGTATCTAGTGACCTACTTGTTTCTGAAGACATATGGCAGCACTCGAGGACATTTCCCGGGAAGCTCTGCTGCTGCTGCTGCTGCTGCTGCGTCACTTCAGTCATGTCCAACTCTGTGCAACCCCATTGACGGCAGCCCACCAGGCTCCACCGTCCCTGGGATTCTCCAGGCAAGAGTACTGGAGTGGGTTGCCATTGCCTTCTCCGGGAAACTCTAGGATCCCAAGACTCACAATTCATAGAAAGACTGAAGAGATACTGTGTTACATCCACACCACTTTTCATCACTTTAGGGTACTGTCCCCTTACCATTTATGCTCAACTTTTCTGTAATCTCTTACAGAATTGGAGGGGAAAGCTGGGATTGAGGAGTTCACAGTAACAGAGATCTGCCTCGGGAAGCCCCAAGTCCTGTCTCAGCTCACCCCAGCTCCAAAGGTGGATGTAGGAAGTGAAGAGGCAGCAGTTGTTTTTTTCAGAGCTCAAGATCCAAACCTTTAGTGTTTGGAAACGGTGTAGGAAGTGATTTATATTGCCCTCAAACATGTGTTGCTCTAAATCTTAGAAATTCAGTAGGGTTCCTCCTTGACAAATTTATGGAAAATGGCAATGTGTTACAGAACCTGGCACTTCCCTTGCTCTGTGCTCGCCCAGCCTTGCCCTTGGCAGACTTGGTCTCTTCCACAGAAAATTGTCTAATCTTCCATGAGTGCTGTGGCCTCAGATACCTGGCGGTCCACCTTCCCAGGGATGTTTGCAGGAGACAGGGCAGTGTTCAACAGAAATGCAAACATCTGCTGAAGAAATTTAGAGGACATGGCAAGGAGATTTTACAGTTCCCCCAGGAACACCGGTAACCACTTCTGTGTCTTAGCAATGGTTAGTCAAATGCCCAGTGACCTTCAACTCAGCCCATTTCCAAAACTTCTTATTTTATAATAAGTTCAACTACTGGAAGTTCAACTGCTACCTCCCCTATAAAACTATACATGACTCCCTCTCTCCCTTGTCTTCCCTGACCTCCTTTTTCAGGGTTCCCACTGATTCTTATACATGGCTCTGTTATAAGATTCATCATATTCTTTTAATACCAACAATATATTTATTAATGTCATTTGGTGATACATCTTTTCATTATGTGGTAAGATTTGGGACCCTGTAGTTTCATCTGTATATCTCAATTGTCATCTGTCATGTGACAGGTGCTCAAAAATATCTTTTCTGTGAAAAACATAAATTTCTTGCTAGGCCTGTTCTCCCAAGGTCATCTATGGAGTTCACCAGATTGAGAACTTAATCATGGCCACTGTGAATTTAATGCTGGATATAGGCCAAGCCCAGTGCCTGGTTAGTTTCAAATGAGGAAACCTGTGAGCTTCTCCAAGATTAGGTAGCTGGCGGGTGATGGAGCAGTGACTTAATCCCACTATTGTCTATTTCCAAAACCTTTGTTCTTGTCATTGTATCTGTCTCTTCCTCTCATTCATCATTCACTCATTTAACCCACACTTAAGGAGAACCAGCTCTGCTTCAACAGTGTGATGTCTGTAAATTCTGAGAGTCTGTCTTCATCCTCAAGGGCCCAGGCTTCTCTGAGCTCACAGAATGGTGGAAAGAAAGTCCCTAAAACTGCTAAACAAGTAGATAAATACAATCTTGTTTGATAAGGGCTCTTGTATGGGATCTACATAGTACTTTTCTTCTAAAGAATATAAAACTCTTACTACCCAAACAATGAGATCATAAAGAGATTGTTGTCATTTCGTTCTTTTCCCCCTATGGAAATGACACCCATTCCTATACAACATCCTGAGACCTGGAGGCAGATTAGATGAAGCAGGGTACCTTGGTACTGCTCATTATCCCAGACCTACCTGCCTGTCCCCTGCTTTAACTGCTAGCTCTCCTGGGAAGAAATATTTCTGAGCTGCACTCTGCACTTTTTCCTCCTTTTTAACATCATCAGATTTGAAGTACACATTCGCTGCAGTAGACTTGCTGGAAATATTATAGAATTCCAGTAGGAGATCGTTTACCTTCTGTCTGACAATAACACATGTTCACAGTCTCAGCAGTTTGTTCACTTTGTCTGAGGAAAGAGTCAGGAATATATTAGCAATCTGAGAAGAAGTTTTGGGAGTGGGGTGATTAAAAATGATTTCATGTTATTATTATTCCATGAAGTTTCTGTTTTGGCATAATTTCCTGGTACAACCTTCTTCTGGCCTTGACAAACACAGAACCTTTTGGAATTCTCTGCAAAACATACCAAGCATTTAGATCAGACTTTGCCAAGCTGACTCTAATGACACTCATTGTTCATCCTTGACAAAGATAATTTTGTCAATTTTTGTCAGTCTTTTGGATAACTACTTAAGATGTATCTGTTTTGTGAACCACTTTCAACTTTCTAAAAATTTTTCTAAAGCCCTTAAGCAAAGAGGAATGCAAATCTGACTCACAGATAGCTAGTTTGTAGTCTCTTTCTAGGAAGAGAATGAAGATTCTAGAAGAAATATTTTAATACAGAAAGATGAAAATTACAGTGCTTTTAGTGACACTGCATCTCTGGCAGACAGTGTTTGTATTAAATTATCTTCAGCTATCCCACCAGTTTACTCTAATTTTGAAATAGTTTAAAAAACGAGTTCCCTAATGAACAGGCTGAATGACATATTGGAAAGATAATGGTTTTGATGTTAGACTTTCCTAGACACAAATCCCCACTCTTCTACCTAATTGCAGGGGTCTTATGGGGAAGTGTTTAACCTTTTTGAGATCTAGTTTCATCAGCTGTAATATTGGGATGATCTTGCCCACCTGCATTATTCTGTAAGTTTTAAATGACAAAGAAATATGGGGGAATTCTGAGTACAAAATGCTCCAAAAATATAAGTAGGTGTTCAATGACCATACTTTTGTTCAATGACCATAATCTTGGAGTACACGTTCCATTTTTTACTGTATATGTATTATAACTGTTGTGTAGTTCTATTGCCATTCAGTTCAGTCACTCAGTCGTGTCCGACTCTTTGAGACTCCTTGAATCGCAGCACGCCAGACCTCCCTGCTCATCACCATCTCTCAGCGTTCACTCAGATTAACGTCCATTGAGTCCGTGATGCCATCCAGCCATCTCATCCTCAGTCGTCCCCTTCTCCTCCTGCCCCCAATCCTTCCCAGCATCAGAGTCTTTTCCAATGAGTCAATTCTTCCCATGAGGTGGCCAAAGTACTGGAGTTTCAGCTTTAGCATCATTCCTTCCAAAGAAATCCCAGGGTTGATCTCCTTCAGAATGGACTGGTTGGATCTCCTTGCAATCCAAGGGACTCTCAAGAGTCTTCTCCAACACCACAATTCAAAAGCATCAATTCTTCAGCGCTCAGCCTTCTTCACAGTCCAACTCTCACATCTATACATGACCACAGGAAAAACCATAGCCTTGACTAGACAGACTTTAGTCAGCAATGTCTCTGCTTTTGAATATACTATCTAGGTTGGTCATAACTTTTCGTCCAAGGAGTAAACATCTTTTAATTTCATGGCTGCAGTCACCATCTGCAGTGATTTCGGAGCCCCCCAAAATAAAATCTGACTGTTTCCCCATCTATTTCCCATGAAGTGATGGGACTGGATGCCATGATCTTCATTTTCTAAACGTTGAGCTCTAAGCCAACTTTTTCGCTCTCCTCTTTCACTTTAATCGAGAGGCTTTTTAGCTCCTCTTCACTTTCTGCCATAAGGGTGGTGTCATCTGCTTATCTGAGGTTACTGATATTTCTCCCAGTAATCTTGATTCCAGCCTGTGTTTCTTCCAGTCCAGCATTTCTCATGATGTACTCTGCATATAAGTTAAATAAGCAGGGTGACAATATACAGCCTTGACATACTCCTTTTCCTATTTGGAACCAGTCTGTTGTTCGATGTTCAGTTGTAACTGTTACTTTCTGACCTGTATACAGATTTCTCAAGAGGCAGGTCAGGTGGTCTGGTATTCCCATCTCTCTCAGAATTTTCCACAGTTTATTGTGAGCCACACAGTCAAAGGCTTTGGCATAGTCAATCAAGCAGAAATAGATGTTTTTCTGGAACTCTTGCTTTTTCCATGATCCAGTGGATGTTGCCAATTTGATCTCTGGTTCCTCTGCCTTTTCTAAAACCAGCTTGGACATCAGGGAGTTCATGGTTCACGTATTGCTGAAGCCTGGCTTGCAGAATTTTGAGCATTACTTTACTAGCGTGTGAAATGAGTGCAACTGTGCGGTAGTCTGAGCATTCTCTGGCATTTCCTTTCTTTGGAATTGGAATGAAAGCTGACCTTTTCCAGTCCTGTGGCCACTGCTGAGTTTTCCAAACTTGTTGGCATATTGAGTGCAGAACTTTCACAGCGTCATCTTTCAGGATTTGAAACAGCTCACCTGGAATTCCTTCACCTCCACTACCTTTTTCATTGTTTTTGTTTTCTATGGCTCAGCTGTGCTGGGCTAAGTTGCTTGTGTCTGGCTCTTTGCGACCTTATAGACCATTGCCCACTAGGCTCCTCCGTCCATGGGATTCTCCAGGCAACAATACTAGAGTTGGTTGCTGTGCCCTCCTCCAGGGGATCTTCCCATCCCAAGGATCGAACCAGAGTTTCTATGTCTCCTGTATTGGCAGGCAGGTTCCTTATCACTAGTACCACTTGGGAAGCCCTTTTGTGGCTACTGTGACTAATTATGCACACTGAGTGGTTTATAACAGGAAAAATTATTGTCTCACAGTTCTAGAGGCCAGAAGCATGAAATCAAGATGCTGACAGGGCTGTGCTCTTTCAAGATTCAAGGGGTAAACCTGTCTTTGCCTCTTTCAAATTCTACTAGTTCCATGTGTTCCTCAGCCTGTTTGTTGCTGCCTAACTCCAACCTTGTGCTGTCTTCATATGACCTTCTTTTTGTTTTCTCCTATTTTGACTATTATAAGGACACTTGTCATTGGATTTAAGGTGTACCCAGATGATCCAAGAGAGCATCATCTTGAAATGCAAAGACTTTTTTCAAAATAAGATCTCATTCACAGGTTTTGGAGATTAAGGCATGTATATATCTTTGTAGGGACCATCATCCAGCCCACTACACTGTGTCTTGTGAAACCACATTGAAGCAACTTCAAAGGTTAAATTCCCTTATTTGCATGAGAGGATGGAGCAAAGTCTTTAAGTAAACTATAACCTCAGTGGACCCATGAAATGGATGTCATAAGATGATAATAAAGAAAAATTAGGCAGGAAGCCAGAAAAGAATGTGTTTAGACGAGATGATCCCAGTTTATAAAAAGCCAAGTCTGTCTACTTGAACTACTCTCCAGCTTATCTACAGTAAGCCCAGTCTTTCTAGAATTTCCCTGCCTCAAGTATTTCTGAAATCCCAGAATAGGAATAGGGGCATGGCAGTGAGTTAACAGACACAGTGAATTAGTCTTCTGTGGTTCAAAGAACTGCTGCTTAAGCAGGAGGGCTTACCTGGTGGCTTAGCGATTAGGAAATTACTTGCAATGCAGGAGACATGGGTTTGATTCCTGGGTAGGGAAGATCCCCTGGAGAAGGAAATGGCAGCCCACTCCAGTATTCTTGTCTGGCAAATCCAATAGGCAGAGTCTGGTGGGTTATAATCCATGGGATAGTAAGAGTCAGACATGATTTAGCGACTAAACCACCCCCACCATCACTTAAGCGGGAAATCAGACCCCCTTGAGACTCATTTGAATAGAGATAGTCCCAGATAAAGGTATATGTATGGTTGAGTTTTGAGTCCTGTTTTCCACCTGAAACTATCACAATATTGTTAATTGGCTATACTCCAATATAAAACAACAAGTTTTCTGAAGTCTATTTTGTATTGCTAAAAAACAGATAGTCACACTAGCAGCTGAACTTCATAAATACTGACCTCTGGTACAGTTCCTTGGGAACATTACTACTGCATCTAATATTTGTGAATGTTACAGGATTTGAGAATGCTGCCTGTTTTGCCCTTGAGCCTTGGTCTAGGGTTTCTTATCATTGCCTCTTTGTAGTGAAAAGGAGTTGTGTTTGAATAAGGCAGAAGGATGATGCATTGTCTATGTCATTCCTCACTTGGATCCTCAGTAAGTAACCCAAGGTTCCAAGAGTTGCAGTTCTTCCATTCTTACGAGACCAGATGCCAGGATGAGGTCCTATTATCAACTAACATACTTGTTTGGATTCACTAATAGCATCCAACAGCTTAAGCCTTGGTGCTGAGTCTCATGCACGTTGTCCAGGCTTCCTATTCTCAAAGGGTCCAGATTACCTTTTTTTATAATCTGGTCTTCAAACACAATTCCTATACCCAAAAGTCTGTTTTATCTCTGGATACAGAGCTCTGGCAGTCTGAATTCCATTCCCTTTTGACCAAATCTTTTTTGTCCCTTATGCAAAAAGCATACAGATAGACATAGTAAAGTTAAGTGCCCAAGTCTACCTACCAGTTGTGCCCAAGTTCCAGACATGGCCCAGCCATGTTATTTTAGGATTTTACACCTGAATTTTGCAACTGGAACTGTAAGTGAAGCTTGGTATCATTCCCCTACATACACACTTTTTATAAATTCCTTAAATAATATATCTAAGTAAGTGGGCTTCCCTGGTGGCTCAGATGGTATGGCTCAAATGTCTATATATATATGACTAAGGACAAGAGAAGTGCAATCTTTACATTATAGGGACAAATGAAGTACAAGGATCAGTGGGTGAGGACCCAGTTGAGGAGGTGCACTTGGGGAGAGAGTCAAAGACTAGGCATACATCCATCACTTCTCCCCTATATATTATCTTCTGGAGGTCTTTTCTGTTACCACAGTGAAGAACCTGGGTCTTTTTCATTGATGTTAGTATAGAGGGGAAAGTTACAATCCTTGGAATCAGAAGAACCTGGGTAAAGTCCAAATCTACCACTTACTAACCTTGCTTTCTCAAACAAGTTGTCTAGCTCTTTCAATCACTTGCACCATTATTAATTTGAAGAAAATACCTGCTAACTTAAAGCATTGCAAGCAAGGTTAAATGAGAATTGAAAGCTTTTAGCTTTGGCATCTGGAGAAGGCAATGGCACCCTGCTCCAGTACTCTTGCTGGCAAAATCCCATGGACAGAGGGGCCTGGTAGGCTGCAGTCCATGGGGTTGCTAAGAGTTGGACATGACTGAGTGACTGCACTTTTAGTTTTCACTTTCATGCATTGGAGAAGAAAATGACAATCCACTACAGTGTTCTTGCCTGGAGAAACCCAGGGACTGGGGAGCCTGGTGGGCTGCTGTATAACATACTTGTTTGGATTCACTAATAGCATCCAACAGCTTAAGCCTTGGTGCTGAGTCTCATGCACGTTGTCCAGGCTTCCTATTCTCAAAGGGTCCAGATTACCTTTTTTTATAATCTGGTCTTCAAACACAATTCCTATACCCATAAAGTCTGTTTTATCTCTGGATACAGAGCTCTGGCAGTCTGAATTCCATTCCCTTTTGACCAAATCTTTTTTGTCCCTTATGCAAAAAGCATACAGATAGACATAGTAAAGTTAAGTGCCCAAGTCTACCTACCAGTTGTGCCCAAGTTCCAGACATGGCCCAGCCATGTTATTTTAGGATTTTACACCTGAATTTTGCAACTGGAACTGTAAGTGAAGCTTGGTATCATTCCCCTACATACACACTTTTTATAAATTCCTTAAATAATATATCTAAGTAAGTGGGCTTCCCTGGTGGCTCAGATGGTATGGCTCAAATGTCTATATATATATGACTAAGGACAAGAGAAGTGCAATCTTTACATTATAGGGACAAATGAAGTACAAGGATCAGTGGGTGAGGACCCAGTTGAGGAGGTGCACTTGGGGAGAGAGTCAAAGACTAGGCATACATCCATCACTTCTCCCCTATATATTATCTTCTGGAGGTCTTTTCTGTTACCACAGTGAAGAACCTGGGTCTTTTTCATTGATGTTAGTATAGAGGGGAAAGTTACAATCCTTGGAATCAGAAGAACCTGGGTAAAGTCCAAATCTACCACTTACTAACCTTGCTTTCTCAAACAAGTTGTCTAGCTCTTTCAATCACTTGCACCATTATTAATTTGAAGAAAATACCTGCTAACTTAAAGCATTGCAAGCAAGGTTAAATGAGAATTGAAAGCTTTTAGCTTTGGCATCTGGAGAAGGCAATGGCACCCTGCTCCAGTACTCTTGCTGGCAAAATCCCATGGACAGAGGGGCCTGGTAGGCTGCAGTCCATGGGGTTGCTAAGAGTTGGACATGACTGAGTGACTGCACTTTTAGTTTTCACTTTCATGCATTGGAGAAGAAAATGACAATCCACTACAGTGTTCTTGCCTGGAGAAACCCAGGGACTGGGGAGCCTGGTGGGCTGCTGTATATGGGGTCACACAGAGTTGGACAGGACTGAAGTGACTTAGCAGCAGCAGCAGCAGCACCAGCAGCAGCAATTTTGGCATCATGAGAATTTATTACCTTATAACTTGGCACGCTAAGTTGCTTAAATTGTGTCTGACTCTGTGTGACCCCATAGATGGCAGCCCATGAGGCTCCCCTGTCCCTTGGATTCTCCAGGCAAGAACACTGGTGTGGGGTGCCATTGCCTTCTCCACTAACTTGGCATAAGCTTTCAGTTCAGTTGAGTCAATCAGTTGTGTCTGACTCTGCGACCCCGTGAATCGCAGCATGTCAGGCCTCCCTGTCCATCACCATCTCCCAGAGTTCACTCAGACTCAGGTCCATCGAATCGGTGATGCCATCCAGCCATCTCATCCTCTGCCGTTCCCCTTCTTCTCCTGCCTCCAATCCCTCCCAGCATCAAAGTCTTTTCCAATGAGTCAACTGTTCACATGAGGTGGCCAAAGTACTGGAGTTTCAGCTTTAGTATCATTTCTTCCAAAGAAATCCCAGGGCTGATCTCCTTCAGAATGGACTGGTTGGATCTCCTTGCAGTCCAAGGGACTCTCAAAAGCCTTCTCCAACACCACAGTTCAAAAGCATCAGTTCTTCGGGGCTCAATCTTCTTCACAGTCCAACTCTCACATCCATACATGACCACTGGAAAGACCATAGCCTTGATTAGACGGACCTTAGTCGACAAAGTAATGTCTCTGCTTTTCAATATACTATCTAGGTTGCTCATAACCTTTCGTCCAAGGAATAGGCGTCTTTTAATTTCATGGCAGCAGTCACCATCTGCAGTGATTTGGGAGCCCAAAAAAATAAAGTCTGACACTTTCCACTGTTTCCCCATCTATTTCCCATGAAGTGATGGGACCAAATGCCATGATTTTCATTTTCTGAATGTTGAGATTTAAGCCAACTTTTTCAGTCCCCTCTTTACACTCTCCTCTTTCACTTTCTTCAGGAGGCTTTTTAGTTCCTCTTCACTCTCTGCCATAAGGGTGGTGTCATCTGCATATCTGAGGTGATTGATATTTCTCCTGGCAATCTTGATTCCAGCTTGTGTTTCTTCCAGTCCAGTGTTTCTCATGATGTACTTTGCATAGAAGTTAAATAAGCAGGGTGACAATATACAGCCTTGATGTACTCCTTTTCTTATTGGAACCAGTCTGTTGTTCCATGTCCAGTTATAACTCTTGCTTCCTGACCTGCATACAGATTTCTCAAGAGGCCAGTCAGGTGGTTTGGTATTCCTATCTCTTTCAGAATTTTCCAGTTTCTTGTGATCCACACAGTCAAAGGCTTTGGCATAGTCAATCAAGCAGAAATAGATGTTTTTCTGGAACTCTCTTGCTTTTTCGATGATCCAGCAGATGCTGGCAGTTTGATCTCTGGTTTCTCTGCCTTTTCTAAAATCAGCTTAAAGATTAGGGAGTTCACAGTTCACATATTGCTGAAGCCTGGCTTAAAGAATTTTGAGCATTACTTTACTAGCATGGGAGATGAGTGCAGTTGTGTGGTAGTTTGAAAATTCTTTGGCATTACCTTTCTTTTGGATTGGAATGAAAATTGACCTTTTCCAGTCTTGTGGCCACTGCTGAGTTTTCCAAATTTGCTGGCATATTGAGTGAAGCACTTTCACAGTATCATCTTTCAGGATTTGAAATCGCTCAGCTGGAATTCCATCACCTCCACTAGCTTTGTTCATAGTGATGCTTTCTAAGGCCCACTTGACGTCACATTCCAGGATGTCTGGCTCTAGATGAGTGATCACACCATCGTGATTATCCAGGTCATGAAAGTAATTTATAAATTAACTGTCCATGGCACCTTTAACTCAGAGCATCTTTTCTGCTAATCCTACCTCTTTGACTTGTTATCTCCTCAGATTCTCAGGCCTGCCATAAACTTTGTTCCCCAGCAAGTTAATTGATGGGTTCTGAAGATTTAGATGGAAGTACGGTCATTTTCAGAAATCTGTCCTTAAATAAATACACAATATTCATATCCTTATCTTTCATTTGCCTTTAAAAATAAACTAATACAGATAGAACTTTCTGACACACTTAAATGCTAGTTTGAGATCACTCAACTCATTTACATGAATGACCTCTGCTTGAACTCATTTCTCTGGAAATAAAAGTTTAGTGCACTACTAATTCAACTTAGAAAGTAATTGGAAGACTTCAGCAAATGAGGAAAATTCTAATTTTATAGGGACTGGGGACTTAATTCAAATGAAAAAAGCTTCATTGATGACATGAGTTAATTGTGCAGTTAACATGAAATAACCTTACCTAGCATTACAAAGATTCTAAAAGCACCAGCTTGCAGGTATCAATGATTAAACGATTCTTTAAGGGGAAATCACATTTCTTGCATTTTCTCTGTGTTGTGTATTAAAAGAGACAGTCACTAGTCACTCGAGAGTCTAATACTCCATAATATTATATAGCAGAGCCCTATTATAGCCCCACGGTAGCATACCCTCTCTTTTGTGGAATCCTTGCCTTCTACCTCTAAATGCTGGAGATCTCAGGGTTCAGTTCTAGACCTTCTTACCTAATTACATAACTGCTTGAGATTTCACCCATTCCTGTGACATGCCATTTATATGCTACTGATGCCCAAATGCTCATCTCTCTGAGGCTGAGTCATCTATCAATCTGCCTACTTAACACCACCACTTGGATGCCTCATCCTCATGTCAGACGTAACATGTTCAAAATTAAAATCCTCTCTCAGGTTGGGTTCCTTAGAAGCAGAGCCTCAGACAGGAATTCTCCAGTGATTTATTATATTGTTACTGATTTAGTGATATTCAGGTGATTTATTTCATGAAGGCTCTCAGGAGAAAGGGAAGGAAATAGAAGGCGCCTGGGGAAGAGACTTAAGTGAGACCAGCTTCGGTATCATCCCACAGGAGACCTCTGGAGGGCAAACTGTGCAAGAGGTTGGTCTCCCCTTGAGGCAAGAGGGCTGGCAGTTTATAACCACAGGGCAGATTTCTGGCTTCCTAGAAATGGGAGGTTGGAGGACATAACTTCCCAAGAACTTTAGCTACTGTTTTACTGGGGAAGATTCTCCAGAAAGTGTGGCAGCTGTGAACAATTAGCACCCAACATTTATGGCAGCTGGGGAATGGGTGTATCTGCCAACAAAAAGGGTAAAAAACAGGGCACCTGGATTATCCACTAAAGATTCTTTTAAAAAAAGAACTCTTTAAAGTCTTTATTGAATTTGTTACAATATTGTTAGTGGTTTTCTGCTTTGGTTTTTTTGAGGCATGTGAGATTTTAGATCTCTGACCAGGGGCATTGGAAGGCAAAGTCTCCATCACTGGACTGCCAGGGGAGTGTCCCACTAAAGATTCTTAATTGATCCCTCAATATGCAGCTCAAGTTGTACCCACAACCTTTGTCTGAAATCCACCCATTTCACTTCAACTCCACTTCTAATACCCAGGCCAAGCCACTATCATGGCTCATCCACATTGGTAAAACCCTTCCAACCGGTGCCCTGGATCCACTCTTACTCACCAGCTGTACCTTGTTCTCCCAGAAGCTAGAGTTGTTTTCTTTGTTTAAAACACAGATCTGGGGGGGACTAGAAAATATGGCGGCGGAATAGGACGGGGAGGACACTTTCTCCCTCACTAATTGCATGATTCTCATGGCCTCCTCTGTTTGGACAGAAAGGAGATTCAACCAATTCATCCTAGAGGAAATCAGTCCTGAATATTCATTGGAAGGACTGACGCTGAAGCTAAAACTCCAGTACTTTGGCCACTGACTCATTGGAAAAGACCCTGATGCTGGGAAAGATTAAAGGCAGGAGGATAAGGGGATGACGAGGATGAAATGGTTAGATAGTATCACTGACTCAATGGACATGAGTTTGAGCAAACTCTGGGAGAAGAGGGCGACAGAGGATGAGATGGTTGGATGACATCACTGACTCAATGGACATGAGTTTGAGTAAACTCTGGGAGTTGCTGATGGCCATGGAGGCCTGGTGTGTTGCAGTCTATGTGATTGCAGAGTCGGACACGACTGAGTGAACTGAACTGAACTGTGCTGAACCTTGCTCTACTGGCTGCAAAATAGGTCAATAAATCTGAGACACAGTGTTGAGGCAAGGAAGATGACTTTATCTGGGGAGCCAGCTGCCTGAGAAGATGACAGCCTAGCACCTCAAAATAACTACCTTGCGGGGTCTGGAAGCTGTGTTGTTTTGTAGAGTCAGAGGGAAAGAAGCAATGAGGAGCTACAAAGTCAAAAGGCAGAAAAAAAGGAAGAGGCAGCGGGGAAGTAAAGTGAAAGGATCTTCAGTCTTGCAAAACATCTCCAAGGAAATGGCCAGCCTTTGGAAGAGGTGTGTTAATCTGTTCATAGGTGGGCAGAGTCAGATTCTCTGTTTCTGAGCTGAACAAAGGCACTTTAGTTTATGGTCAGGCAGGGCCCAGAGGCCTCTGAGGCAGGCCATCATGTATACTGTAATAACAAAAGCAATGAAAAGCAAGTCAAAGAAAACAGTTCCAACATGGAGTCAGCACTGGCTTCTCCCTGTAACATGCTTGTCGACTATAGGCTGTTTCCCTGAGTGCTCGGAGGCTCTGGCCATGAGCCCCACACACAGCACCTCCCAGTATCATTACCTGGCTTCCAGTACCTCTTTCTCCTTCTACCAGTCTCTTAAAATCCTTCCCCTTTCCCCCTACTTTTCTGATGTTTTAAAATAGACTTTACTTTTTAGAGGACTTCCCTGGTGGCTCAGACGGTAAAGCGTCTTGTCTGCAAAGCAGGAGACCCAGGTTCAATCCCTGGGTAGGGAAGATCTCCTGGAGAAGGATATGGCAATCCACTGCAGTACTTTTGCTGGGAAAATCCCATGGACAGAGGAGCCCAGTAGGCTACAGTCCATGGGGTCACAAAGAGTCGGACACGACTGAGTGACTTCACTTCACTTTACTTTTTAGAACAGTTTTCATGTCCACAGCACTGATGAGCAGAAGGCCTAGAGGTTTCTCATTCCTGCCCAGTGTCTGTCAGCCAAGGCCCTGGCTTCTGCTCCTGCTGTTTCCAGGACAGTCTCTCTACGGGATAACCCTGAGTTCCTCGCCAGGACAGCCGCAAGCCCCTCTGCACCGCCTGGGCACCTGAACAGCCCGGGCGCCGCCTCTTCCTCCTCTGATGTTGCCTTCACTCTCCACTCTGCTTGTGTCTTTCAGCTTCTCTGCCCTCATTTCTGTCGCAGGGCCTTTGCTCACGCTACCCCTTCTGTTTGGGATATGTTTCTACTACATCTTAGCATAGTTTATTCTCCTTCAGGTTTAGTTTCATCTTAAGCATCCCCTTCTCAGAGAGAACTTCCGTAAGAAACTGACTGGCTTTTATCAGTTTTCTGCCAAATTACTGTACTTTGTGTGTGTGCTCAGTCATCAGTCATGTCCAATTCTTTTTGACCCATGGACTATAGTCCGCCAGGCTCCTTTGCCCATGGAATTCTCCAAACCAGAATACTGGAGTGGGTAGTTATTCCCTCTCCAGGGGATCTTCCCAACCCAGGGATCGAACTTGAGTCTTCTTCATCTCCTGCATTGACAGGTGGATTCTTTACCATTGCACCACATGGGAAGCCCTACCTTACTTTATATTTTTCAGATCACTTCTGTACCTGAAACTATTTTATTTACTAATTTTCTTTTTCTTTTCTTTTTGTTGTATATAATTCCATCAGTTAGCTTTTACCACATAAAAATTTTCCCCAAATTTATTGGTTAAAACAAGTGTTTTAACTGAGTTTACAATTCTTGAGTTGGACTAGGCTCAGAGGGGCAGGTCTTCTGGGCTAGGCTAGGTTGCTTCTATGTCTGTGGTCAGGGAGGTGGCTCTGTTTCTGAGGGTCAGCTGGCTGTTGACTGCAGTGACTGGGCACCTGGCCTAGTTTCTCGCATCATCTGTCAGGCCAGCCCGGCTTATTCACATGAGGTTTCGCGGGAGAACTGAGTGTACTCATTCTCTAGGGGTTCAGTTTTGGTACTGGTATAATGTCCCACCACTTCATTCTATCATGCAAAGCTGCTCAGATTCAAGCGGTGAAGAAACAGACACCACCTGTGTTGGGGGTGCTACAGATGACACATTCCTTACGAAATGTAAACATAGGGAAGGAGTCAATTTACTCATTTTTGTAAACCATCTACCATAACAGTGTATATTTGCAATTGACTTTAGATTATGTGCATCTGAGAGTTCTTTTGAGTTTGGGAGATTACCCACCTTACGAATCTTTGTAGGCCAAAAAGAGTATTTCTTCCTGTAGAAGTCAAACAAGCTACTTATTTTCTATTTTTATTATGTGTAATATAATACACTACAGCACCATCATTTTATTTCAGGCTGATTATTAAAGATTTGTCACCATGCTGACCTGTTTCTGTGCTATATTTCTCTTTCTGGTCTTTCCCGTACTTGCATACATTATCTTCTGCCAAGAGAATATCATCTTGATTACCATTTTTGTCTTGTCCTTTTTCCTTCTCAAAAATCTGTATTAGTTCTTTTGTAGTAAACTCAAGCTCCCAGCCTGGGATGCAGCTCCTTGCACTAGCTGTTTGTTACCTCCCCACATCAGCACCTTAACTGTTAATCACTCCCCAATCGGCTAATCTCACAGCCACCTGGTGTCTGCGGCCATATCTGGGGTGTGCAGAGGACAGGCAGCAGGGATTCCTGGGATAAGGGCGGAAGTCTGCACTGGGAAGGGAGTAAGCCAGACCTGACTCAGGGAATACCCTCAGCTTTAGAATTTCTATCAGGCAGGAAGTCTGGTTGGGCTGCAGCAGGGAAAGGCCATCTTAGTCCAATCAATGGGGTCTATGGCAGTCTTTTCATTCCAGAGAAGTGGAGCATGAACCAAGGTCAAGAACTGCAGACTGAAATATGGACTGGCCCACAGGGATGGCTAAGTTCAGGGCCATGCAGCTGAGTAGGCACTCAACCATTCTTAATCCTCTGAAGAGGATGAGGCGCTGGGCGGTCAGACCTGGGAGGCTGAGTCTGCACTTTGCCAACTTTGATGGCCAGACCATGTCGGGTCAGGCAGGGGACTGGCAGCCCCATCTGCTGGCCTTCTTCTGTCTCCTTTGACGAGTGTTCCATGTTTTGCTAGAAACGCATTCTTTGCTGCTGTGTTTAGAGGGAGACTTTGAAAAGCCATGGTGGACAATTCTGATACCTCTCAATTTATTTGATGAAAAATAACTTGAACCATTTTTACAATAAAACATTATAGTTACAATATAAACTTGTCATGCTGAAATTAAATTAAAAGTTCAACTTCAGACTTTGATTCCAGCTCCAGTCTGTGATTATATATTCATTTCCCCCTCTCCTTAGAGGTACTAGGATGAAAAGAATTCAGAAACACAGAATTTTAAGGCAAATAGAGGGCCATTAGAAGCACTGCAATTATTATGAAAGTTAATTAAAGACATAGGTTTTCCGCACTGCAGTGTTCATTGAAGCACTATTTACAGTAGCCTAGACATGGCAGCACTCTAAATGTCCATTGACAGAGGAATGAATAAAGAAGATATGGTGTGTGTATACATATACACATATATATATATATGCACACAGTGGAATATTAGCCATAAAAAGAATGAAATAATAGCCATTTGTAGCAACATGGATGGACCCAGACATTATCATAGTAAGTGACGTTAAATCAGAGGATAGATATCATATGATATTACTTATACCTGGAATCTTAAAAAAAAAGATACAAATTAACTTACAAAACAGAAATAGATTCACAGACATAGAAAATAAATCTGTGGTTACCAAAAGGGGAGGGGAAAAAGGATAAGTTAGGAGTCTGAGATTCATTACCGTCAGAGCCACCAGGGAAGCCCAATATACACACACTCAGTTCAGTTCAGTCGCTCAGTCGTGTCCGACTCTTTGCGCCCCATGAATCGCAGCACGCCAGGCCTCCCTGTCCATCACCAACTCCCAGAGTTCACTCAGATTCACGTCCATCGAGTCAGTGATGCCATCCAGCCATCTCATCCTCTGTCGTCTCCTTCTCCTCCTGCCCCCAGTCCCTCCCAGCATCAAAGTCTTTTCCAGTGAGTCAACTCTTCTCATGAGGTGGCCAAAGTACTGGAGTTTCAGCTTTAGCATCATTCCTTCCAAAGAAATCCCAGGGTTGATCTCCTTCAGAATGGACTGGTTGGATCTCCTTGCAGTCCAAGGGACTCTCAAGAGTTTTCTCCAACACCACAGTTCAAAAGCATCAATTCTTCAGTGCTCAGCTTTCTTTACAGTCCAACTTTCACATCCATACATGACCACAGGAAAAACTATAGCCTTGACTAGATGGACCTTAATCGGCAAAGTAATGTCTCTGCTTTTGAATGTGCTATCTAGGTTGGTCATAACTTTTCTTCCAAGGAGTAAGCGTCTTTTGATTTCATGGCTGCAGTCACCATCTGTAGTGATTTTGGAGCCCCCCAAAATAAAGTCTAACACTGTTTCCACTGTTTCCCCATCTATTTCCCATGAAATGATGGGACCAGGTGCCATGATCTTCATTTTCTGAATGTTGAGCTTTAAGTCAACTTTTTCATTCTCCTCTTTCACTTTCATCAAGAGGCTTTTTAGTTCCTCTTCACTTTCTGCCTTAAAGGTAGTGTCATCTGCATATCTGAGGTGATTGATATTTCTCCAGGCAATCTTGATTCCAGCTTGTGTTTCTTCCAGTCCGGCATTTCTCATGATGTACTCTGCATATAAGTTAAATAATCAGGGTGACAATATACAGCCTAGATGTACTCCTTTTCCTATTTGGAACCAGTCTGTTGTTCCATGTCCAGTTCTAACTGTTGCTTCCTGACCTGCATACAGATTTCTCAAGAGGCAGGTCAGGTGGTCTGGTATTCCCATCTCTCTCAGAATCTTCCACAGTTGATTGTGATCCACACAGTCAAAGGCTTTGGCATAGTCAATAAAGCAGAAGTAGATGTTTTTCTGGAACTCTCTTGCTTTTTTCATGATCTAGCGATTTGATCTCTGGTTCCTCTGCCTTTTCTAAAACCAGCTTGAACATCAGAGAGTTCATGGTTCACGTATTGCTGAAGCCTGGCTTGGAGAATTTTGAGCATTATTCTACTAGCATGTGAGATGAGTGCAATTGTGCAGTAGTTTGAGCATTCTTTGGCATTGCCTTTCTTTGGGATTGGAATGAAAACTGCCCTTTTCCAGTCCTGTGGCCACTGCTGAGTTTTCCAAATTTGCTGGCATATTGAGTGCAGCACTTTCACAGCATCATCTTTCAGGATTTGAAATAGCTCAACTGGAATTCTATCACGTCCACTAGCTTTGTTCATAGTGATGCTTTCTAAGGCCCACTTGACTTCACATTCCAGGATGTCTGGCTCTAGATGAGTGATCACACCATCATGACACACACTACTGTATATAAAATACATAGCCAACGAGGACCTACTGCATAGTACAGGGGACTATATTCAATATTTTGAAATAACGTATAAGGGAAAACAATCTGAAAATGTATATATATATATATAAACTTAATTCACTTTGCTGTATACCTGAAAATAACACAGCATTGTAAATCAATTATATTTCAATAAAAGTTTTATTCTAAATTCATAAAAGTATGTTTTCACTTATATGTGGAATTTTAAAAAAGCAAACATGAATCAACAAATAAACTCACGGATAAGGGAACATTTTAGTAATTGTCAAAGGAGAGAGGGGTGGAGGGAGGTATGTAGATGAAGCTGACAAGCTACCTGTTGTAAGAGAAATAAGTCAAGTCACAGGGATGGAATGTACAGAACAGAAAATGGTGGCAGTATTTTATAACTTTGCATGGTGTGCAGTCCCTGATATACCAAATCACTATATTGTACATCTGAAACTAGTATAAGATTGTGAGTCAACTATAGTTCAATAAAAAATATATGTGCTAACATTTTTCAGAAATTTCCGTTTTTAGAATGAGTTAAAAAGACCATGTTTGTGACTTTTAAAAATATTCTTTAACAGGAAAGGAAAGCTCTTGATGACAGGATTAGTGGTAAGGAATAGAATAAAACTACTATCTGGAGAGAATATCCAAATGTCTCCTTTTTTAAGGCAAAAGTGTCATCAGTCTAAAAGAATTTCAAGGTGTTTTTCTCACTTTAAAAAAATAACCAGCATCTATCTTAAGTAAATCCTTTTGCATAGTATGATTTTATTCAAGAAAGCCTATTTCCTCTAAGCAATAAAGATCTTCCAAACATTTTAAAATAACTTAATCTAATCACACAGATGAAATGAAATTTTCCACTGTCATCTCTTCATAGAAAGTTGGAAACTTTGAACAGCTAAATATTTCCCCATGGCAGCATGCTAAGAACATACCATGAGAGACTTACCCCAAATCACTTTTTAGAAACTGGCTGTTCCCAATAATTGATGTAAAATCCAAGAGCTGCTTATGAATGGAGAGAGAAAAGTATAAACTGAGAGTCTACTTACCTGATTTTTATAAGCAGAAATATTATTTTATTTTGTTAAGTTTAGGAATATTTTTTTGGATTAACTTGTCTCTGACCTTAGCATGTGAAGTGAAAGTTGCTCAGTCGTGTCTGACTCTTTTTGACCCCATGGACTATACAGTCCATGGAATTCTCCCAGCCAGAATACTGAAGTGGGCAGCCTTTCCCTTCTCCAGGGGATCTTCCCAACCCAGGGATTGAACCTATTGCAGATGGGGAGACCTATTGCAGGTCTCCCCCATTGCAGGTGGATTCTTTTCCAGCTGAGCCACAGAGAAGCCCAAGAATACTGGAGTGAGTAGCCTATCCCTTCTTCAATGAGTCTTCCCAACCTGGGAATCAAACCAGGGTCTTTGGCATTGCAGGAGGACTCTTTACTAGCTGAGCTACCAGGGAAACAACCTTAGCATGATTATGCATATTTTGAGGATAGCTGCATTTTCTTTGACTAATACTGAAGTTATTTCTTTTTTGGTAGAGTAAAACATATCTCTTTATAGTGTTTTGCACACTCTTGAAGACATTATAGAAAAGATGATTTATCCCTGACAGATACAGTTTTTAGAGCAACTAATTTTTTCCCCCAGTTTTTCATTTAGTAAATAGTATTTATCAGATTCTGATCAAGTGATATAACTAATTAATTTGTCCTGAATTAAAAATTATTAGTCACAGAAATGAGGAATTTCATCTTGATATAGTTTAAGAAATTCTTGGAATGTATAGCATTCTGTTTTAATAATACTATTTCTCCATAAGGCTATAATAGACTTAAGATATTTTAATCTGGATCATTTTGAATTTAATTTTTGATATACCTAGGTCAGTTTCATCTGATCAGCCAATGATAGAAATGTGAAATTCCATTGTGAATTTGGGGATTGTGAATTTTTGTTATTTCACCATAATTATGACTATCATGTTGATTATAGAAATCTGGTCACACCACAACTGTAAATACTACATAACTTCCAGAGTCTGCTCATTTCATAATGTGAATAATAATATTCACTGCTTTCATAATTCTTTCTTTTGGTGACCCCAACACACAAATTATAGCCCCTCCTTGAATGCCTCTAAAATCTCTCTTTTACTTTGACCTCTTCCAATGTTCAGTGTTATATTAATAACTGCTTTTTGCACACCACTACCTGGATGTCCTTCTATGACCTCAAACTAAGTACTTAAAAATGGAATGGATTAGGACAATTCCTGACTTCACAGTCTCTCCTCTTATGTAGCTTAAAAAACTCAAGTTATTCATTTAAATGAGGACACAGCAAGTATACTTGATAAAAGCCAATTCCTGTTGTCATCTTTGTTCAACCTGCTTCATGCAATTTTGCTGAACTATGCTCTGCACTGGCTTCTTTAGTTATAGTAGATTATTCATTTAAAGGATTAAATAAATTACCTACCTCCTTGCCTTCTACAGTCAACCTATTGTTGTGTTATTTCGGGTTTACCTCTGAAACTTTTGGAAATAATTTCCTTCCTTTCTATTTCTATTCTCATTACTCTAAGTCAGGCCCTCAGGAGCTCTTGATTTAACTATTTTTAGGGCCACCTCCCCAGTTTCTGTCACCACAGTCTCCTCCCCGCAAGTCATCTGACATACAAAGTCAGTGAAAAGTTCAGTCCTGATGTCATTTCTTCTCAAAATTTTTCAGTGCATTTCCATGTTTTGCAGAATAGAATCAAAACTCCTTAGCCAAGCATTTAAAAAATCCTTTTATTCAAGTATAGTTGATTTACAATGTTGTGTTAATTTCTGGTTTACAGCAAAATAACTCAGTCATATATATATATATATATATATATATGACTTGTCTGTCACTACTCTGCAAATATACATTTCTTTATTGCTTCAGTTGCCATGTCTGTGTGGATGGTGATGTTATAATGGAGGCTTATAACTATCATTTCTCATATCTATCCTCCCTCCTTTCTTTCCTCCATCCCTTTCTTACTCCTTTTTACATTTTTTTAAAATGTAATTACTTTACAATATTGTGTTGGTTTCTGCCATACATCAACATGAATCAGCCATAAATATACCTAGGCCTTCTCCTTTCCACATCCCACTGCATTCCACCCCTCTAGGTGGTCACAGAGCACAGGATTGGAGCTCCCTGTGTCAGACAGCAAGTTCCCACTTTCTACCTATTTTATGCATGGTAATGTAAACTACATTGAAACAATGCTGCTCTTTCAATTCCTTCCACCCTCTCCTTCCCTCACTGTGTCCTCAGTCTGTTCTCTGAGGCTGCCTCTCCTTTGTTTCCCTTGCAGTATAGGTTCATCAGTACCGTCTTTCTAGATTTCATATATATGTATCAATACATCATATTTTTTTTCCTTTCTAGTTTTTAATTGGTCACTTGTTATAAAGTCAGTATTTACTAGGCAAACTGTGCCATGTCATCACTTTGTTCCTTTAGTGATGTGTTTGGGGGCAACACTCGGGAGCACAGGTTTGAACCATGTCCTTCTTTCCCAGAACACTCCTCCCATTGTTTTTGAGGTTCAAAGCTGAGGTGAGAAGCCTGGTAAATCCGATTAGGTGGAAGGCATCTTCAAATCAGCTTAGACTGCAGGTAGCTGTTGGGAGGCAGTATGTGTCATTTAGGGACTGCGCATGTGACACAGTCTTAAAACACCTTCAGCCCCCCGATGATTAAAACAGAGCCGTGGGAGACGGGGAGTGTGGAGGCATAGCGCCCCTTCTGCGTGGCCTCTCTCTTGTGCTATGCTGAGCAGCTGGCCTGTTAAACTTACAGCCCTCTTTAGAGAACTACATCGATGCCACAATACTCAGGGTGCTTGCATTAAAAACAAAGGGCTTAGGTCCTTTTTTAAATGACTACCATGAGTAAATACTGACTCAGAACTACTTACCAAAGAATGACAAAAATGTCATTTTTTGTAGCATAACAACTTTTTCTCTTTAATACAAATAAGTGAGGACTTGAGGCTGTCTGGGAGGAAAATGCTTGTGAATTGGGGAAGTACTTTCCCCTGAGAATGATACTAGGGAAGCAGAAAGCAACATAAGAGACACTAATTAGGAAGACTCAGGACTCTGGAGCATGATGGGAACTGGCTTGTCTCTCCCTGGCTGTGGTTCCCTTAAGGTGCAGTTCACCCGGTGATTAGCATTGCCTCGGATTAAATTAATAAGCTGCCCTCAATCTCTGAGCAGCCCCACTCAGAATACACCCAAGGACACTAGTTTCTTTGCACGAAACGAACACGTTACATATCCAGTAACATGTGAGGATTATTGAACTTGAGCCATCTTTTTAAGGGAAGTTTCAAGTTCTGGTAAGTACAAAACTATTTAAAAAATCTTTATTGTGAAAATGATCTACTTTAGCTAGCTGTACTTTATATTTTATATCTAGACCACATATTTGTGTTCTATCTATAACCATTAGAAAAACAATAACTTTGCTAATATTATCTTTACCCAGGTAGGCATGAAACCTTCTCAATATGATGATATTGAAGTAGGAGGGAACTTTAATATCAGGAAATCAAGAAATTCAAGTGTATTCAAATATGAGTAAAGTTTCTTCTCCTGATTTAAAAGCTCTGTTTACTCATTAGAGATATCTGTGCAATACATCAAAGAAGGAGGGTGCCCGTGCTTTGGAAGAGCTGGGACTGCCACCGGGAGTGTGCATGTGTGCTAAGCACTGTAGTCATGTCTGACTCTTTGCGACCCCATGGACTGTAGCCTGCCAGTCTCCTCTGTCCATTGGGTTCTCCAGGCAAGAATACTGGAGTGGGGTGCCATTTCCTCCTCTGGCGATCTTCCCCACCCAGGGATTGAACCTGTTCTCTTACACCTCCTGCATTGGCAGGCGGGTTCTTTACCATTAGCGCCAGCTGGGAAGCCATAAAGAATAAGTCCCATATTTCCTTTCTGAACCCTAACCCCTAGTCCCATAGAGTTATGACCTGTGAAATGAAATATTTTTTCTTGCAACATCAGATCTCTGAATCACTACAGAACATAATGAATATACCAGCTTTATATTTTGTTTTCGACTTCATTTTTCTTTTCTGAATTGCCTGCATTCTTACTGTGTGCCAGAAAGTTAAATTAAAAATATAATTAAGAAATGATGTGCCTGTACTTTATAAACCTGTCATCTGTTGTCAAGTGAGTCGGGGAGAGAAGGAAGGTACAGCCCTCTTGGTAGAGGCAACTATTTAGCTCTGAGCGGCACACATGACTCAGACCAGTGACAGCACAGAGCAGTGTAACAATAGTTGCACCTAAGGAAACCAAGGGTGCTAAATCTGGTTAATCTTAAAAAGCTATGCAAGTATTCACAGCTTCATGGTCTGATTCAGCAATGAAGAGATTCAAAGAAGAGGGGATGATATTGGTAGCAAGTTGTCATTAGAAGCAGATTTCAATATAATTTGGGGTTGGAGGCAAGAGATTTTGTGTACTGGATGCTTTGCTACCTCTAGGGCAGTCAGTGGTAAGGACAATGGAAGGCCTCAAGATCCTAGCTTCCTTGTGACCCTATGGACTGTAGCTCACAAGGCTCTTCGGTCCTTGGAGTTCTCCAGGCAAGAAAGAATACTGGAGTGGGTAGCCATTCCCTTCTCCAGGAGATCTTCCTGACCCAGGGACTGAACCGAGGTCTTTCACATTGTTGGCAGATTCTTTACTGTTTAAGCCACCAGGGAAGTCCCACTGTATGCACAGAGATCCTTTTATTCACTAATAGTGGAATCTTCATTACACTCTGCTGTGCTTGCCCACCTTACCATGTGCTCTTAAATCCCAGCCACATGTATGCAAAATAACACTCTCTCTAAACTTCCTCCGGTCACTTCCAAGAATTCTCATAGATCCTCTAAAAGCAGTGAAGACCAGAGGAACTTGTTTTTTTTTTTTTTTTTTGCTGTGGCCTCCTCTTCAAGGTGCCTGGCAACTACTCTGCTGCAGGTAATTGCTCTGCAGATGGTCCTCCTCTACTGGGCATATGGCTTCTTCCCAGGACATGGTAACTCCAGCTTCTTCCTTCATGCTTTAGATTCAACACCAATGATCAGGACTGGGCAGCAGTCAGAATAGGACCATGGGGGCCATGTCTTCCCTCCCATGGACTCTATTTTCTATGGTCTCTTTTCTGGTCCCAGCACAAAATCTTTTTTCTCTTTCTTTTGGCCACAGATAAACAAAAACCGAGATACCTTCCCCCATCCTTCACCGCCAAACAAAACCCAAAGTGTATCAGCTCACAAAACTGTGTTCCCAACATGGCCAGCAGGTGAGCGGCTCTCCAAATAGTGAGATCCAGGCAGGATGCTACTGAAATTAAAAGCCTCACCAGAAACTTGGGGGCTTAAGTGGTAAAGAATCTGTGTACCAATGCAGGAGCCCCACGTTCGATCCGTGGGTCAGGAAGATCCTTTGGAGAAGGGAGTGGCAATCCCCTCCAGTATTCTTGCCTGGGAAATCCCATGGACAGAGGAGCCTGGCAGGCTACAGTCCATGAGGTCTCAAAGAGTTGGACACAACTGAGCACACACACATGAACTTATGTGTAGATGAATAAGCAATTCAAATGTGGTGAAAAATGTGTCTTAAACACTATTCATGTAAAATAACTTCAAATAAATATTAAGTAAATGAGCCTAAAAAGTGGTTGGAGGCAAAGATTTCTGAAATCTTTTATTCAGATAATGAAGGAATTCATCCCTTCCATCACAGCACAGTTTGTCAGGTCAGACCAGAGTTTATCAGCCGAGGATGAGCAGAGATAGAGGTTTTGCTGACACCGCAAAGCTGGATTCCCCAGCTCCTGCTACACTGCCTTTCGTGTCTCAAGTATTATAGTTACTGTAAACTGATTGAGAAGAGAGAAGGGGAGACACATCTCATTTCTCGGTTGATCTTTGAATCCATTATATTACTTTACATATAAATAATATTGACAAGTCTTATTGGAGATAAATGAAGAGCCTTAGATAACAGCTTGCAAACATTTAAGTAAGTGATTTGGCCCAGATTTATAACTGATTTACAGTGCTGAACGTGCCTTATTCATCTGTATGATACTGATCTATTTA
This sequence comes from Madoqua kirkii, assembly GCA_006408675.1. Taxonomy (NCBI): domain Eukaryota; kingdom Metazoa; phylum Chordata; class Mammalia; order Artiodactyla; family Bovidae; genus Madoqua; species Madoqua kirkii. The sequence continues at coordinate 30,308 of SJYC01093531.1, read as the reverse complement.
TTTAGCTTGTTCAATTTGTCTTTAAGGCTGCAGGGCATTCTTACTCTGTCAAGACACTAATAATTACATTGATTTAGAACGACAGAAAGTAGCTGCAGTGTGCTACCAATGAAATACAAGCCCAGCCTCAGATAAACCCTCCCATAAGCTGCTCACTTGTCAGTCAGACTCTTGGAATGTGGACAAGGAAAACCTTAGTGATTGACTGAAACAGCTCTTAAATTCCGACCAAAAATTTCACTTTCCAGGCTCTACTGGGACCAGTAACCAGACTGCATCATTTGTAGCAGCCTATAGCAGTGCCGTCATTCATTCTAAAAATATTTGTTTATTGCAGCATTTTCCAATGTATGATTAGCTGTGTGTAATTTAACTGCATTTTCTACAATCTGTAATGAAAACATCTTAGGCTACCTTAATATGGCCCTTTTTTAAAGGGCCTTCCAGAATTTAATGTCAGGAAACAACTTCCTCCAAATGAGTTCATTTGATTCCATCTAACAGTTTGAACTTTATAAACTTTTCCTGTGTTCTCCCTTTTCCTTGACTGCCAGGACATGCAGAACTAAACTGATCAGTTGCAAAGCTCTTCTCATTGGATGGTTTCTGATTTGAGCTTCTTTAATTTTTAAAATTGTTCAATAATACCTGCTGATTTTAAAGAGTCACAAAACTTGGCAATTATAAAAAAAACACAAATATTATCCACAGCTCTGCCATTATAGATAACCACCATCAGCACTGGGTTGTATATATATTTTCATCTTCTAGTATAATAAATGTTACACACATTGGCAATGGCCTAGCATGTGTATTCTACAAGCTGCTTTTTACTTAGTAATAAATGTCATGATCATTTCTCTATGCCAATAAATACAGGCCAATAAAGCCCTCTTTAATGGCTGTGCAGTTTTCCATGGATGTATACCTCATGATTTATCTGCTGCTGCTGCTAAATCACTTCAGTCGTGTCCGACTTTGTGCGACCCCATAGATGGCAGCCCACCAGGCTCCCCTGTCCCTGGGATTCTCCAGGCAAGAAAACTGGAGTGGGTTGCCATTTCCTTCTCCAATGCATGAAAGTGAAAAGTGAAAGTAAAGTCGCTCAGTCGTGTCCGACTCGCAGTGATCCCATGGACTGCAGCCTTCCAGGCTCCTCTGTTCATGCGATTTTCCAAGCAAAAGTACTGGAGTGGGGTGCCATTGCCTTTCCACCTGTGCCCAATTCATTGGTGTCTTTAGGTTGTTTTTAATTTTTATTTATTTATTTATTTAGCTATGCCGGGTCTCAGTTGAAGCATGTCGGATTTCTAATTGTGGCATGTGGATCTAGTTCCCTGAAGAGGGATGGAACCCAGGCTCCCTGCATGGGGACAGCAGAGTCTTAAGTCACTAGACGACCATAGATGTTCTTTTAGGCTGCTTTTAATCTTTCAATTATAAACACTCTTACTTAACTGCTGCTTTTATATCTTCTTATTTTAAGCCCTGAAAGTTATCTTTCAAAACAGTAACGTTAACGAATGAATAAGTGAATGAATGAAATCCTAGGAACAGCTATCAGTAGCTGTGTTAGCATCAGCACGTATTCCTCTTGGTGCTGTTAACATAAGATGAATAATTTCCTTCCCTCCCCAGCTCTCAACCAAAATGAGCGGAACTCCTTCCACCAGTTTCTCCATGGTTCGCCGGATCTCCTCTGAAGGTCACCTTCCTTCTCTTCGCCAGTCGGGCATCACCCAGCCTGTTGTGGCCAAAAGGATCAGTTTCTACAAGAGCGGAGACCCTCAGTTTGGCGGGGTCCGGGTGGTGCTGAACCCTCGTTCCTTCAAGACATTCGATGCTCTGCTGGACAACTTGTCAGGCAAGGTGCCCCTGCCCTTCGGGGTGCGGAACATCAGCACCCCCCGCGGGAGGCACAGCATCACGCGCCTGGAGGAGCTGGAGGACGGTCAGTCGTACCTGTGCTCCCACGGCAGGAAGGTGCAGCCAGTGGACCTGGACAAGGCCCGGCGTCGCCCGCGGCCCTGGCTCAGCAGCCGAGCTCTCAGCACGCATGTGCAGCGAGTCCCCGCCCCTGCTGCTCCCGGCATGCTGCGCGCTCCTCGACGCCTCGTGGTCTTCAGAAATGGCGACCCCAAGACAAGGCGTGCAATTGTGCTCAACAGGAGGGTCACGCAGAGCTTCGAGGTCTTCCTGCAGTACCTGACACAGGTCATGCAGCGCCCGGTGACCAAACTGTATGCCACAGACGGAAGGAAGGTGAGCATTTGAGGGGACAGGGGCTCTTCAAATCTGAGCTCGAGTAGTGAGTGATGTGATGGTGTTCCCCTCCCGCAAGAAGGTTTTTCCCACGTGCGCGCAAGCATGTGTGAGAGCGTTCGTGCAGGCTCACAGTTGCATGCTAACATGCTTCAGTGTGCATGGGAGGGCACTGGCTCACCTGGGTGGATGTTCTTCCTTTTGAGGTCAGATTCAGATGAGGCATGGTCCAGGAGGACCTCTTTTTTTCTCCTCCACTCTTTCCCCTGCGCCTTGACTTACAGAAGGTATTGGCACATAATATGTTGCTGTAGGATAGGCCAATAAATCGTGAGATGAGGTGTTGAGGCAAGTAATAGGACTTGATTCAAAAGCTAGCAGGCACTGAGAGGATGGAAGACTAGTGTTTCCCCAAACTGTCTTTTCGGAATCTGTATGCCAGGGTTTTTGTTTTTTTGTTTTTTTGTTTTTGTTTTTAATAGAATAGAGACAGGAGGAGGTGAGGAAATAAAGTAAAATAGCCATTACTTTTGCAAAATATTTCCAGCCTGGGCGAGCCTGGGGTGAGGACATGTTAATTTCTTCTTTTCTGCAGCCATCCACTGGTGAGCAAGGTCAGATTGTCTCCCCTTGAGCTGAACAAAGGCACTTTAGGTGAGCATTCAGGCAGACGTCTGGGTTCCCTGAGGCGAATCATTAGGTAATAATGGCTGATAATGTGATGATAATAACAAAAGCAACTGGAAAGCAAAGGTTAAAGTCAAAGAAACAGATCCAACGTAGAGTGAGATTTTCTGTTCCCTGTTATCTCAATGATATTTCTTAAAAAAGAGTGGCTTAGAGTGCTATTCTGTTGGGGACAGAAAGCATTTTTCTGGGACCTGCGTGTCCACAGTCGCTCAATGTTGCGGTTCTGGAGTGACTGTCAGGCCCTTTTCCAGCTGGGTGCTTGGGTGGGTAGGACAGGGACAGTACTGCATACCTTTTGAAGGTTTGTTTAGTAATGAGGGCAGAACTCTGATCTGTTCCAGGCAGCTGTGGGCTGAATGAGGATGTTGGTCTAATACCCCCTTTTCCCCCCATCCTCGTTTAGTACTTAATTAGTTTGTATACATCATTGGTGCCCAACAGATGGTTGGTGAGTATCTCTTTCAAACCGTGGAGGTTGTTAAATTAATTCAGTCTGTCATAAACTCAATGTATGGAAAGAACAGTACTTCATGTTGCTTGTGTCAGAACCACGGCCTTTGATTTTTTTTCCCTAGGTTCCCAGTCTGCAGGCTGTGATCCTGAGCTCCGGAGCTGTGGTGGCAGCAGGAAGGGAACCGTTTAAACCAGGAAATTATGACATCCAAAAGTACTTGCTTCCTGCTAGATTACCAGGCATCTCTCGTCGTGTGTACCCCAAGGGAAATGCTAGGTCAGAAAGCAGAAAAAGTAAGTCACTTAAATATATAGCCCTTATTTTTAGCCCTAAGTTTTGTTTTGTTTTAACCTCAAAAACAACAACAACAGCAATTCATCTTAAATGACCAATTTCCTTCATCACAGAAAAAGAGAGGATCAAAACATTTTAAACTGAAATTGGTTCTATTTATAGCTGCAAAGAGTCAGAGATTAATAATTTTAAAAGATTGTTTTTCAGATCAATCAACGATATATCTGTTTAAATTGATGAGTTTATTTTTCTTTCTTTCGTTTTGCACCTAATTATTAGATAAAAGATAAAAGTGCCATCATTTCTTGATTTAGAGAGGAATTCTAAATTCTATGGGATATGAGTAAGCGACACACCAGTAGTTTTGGAGTTTTCTATATATAATAAATACCATGTAGCACAGCTGAGCTCAGATTGATTGACTTAAAAAGAAATTCTCTTAACTACATACATTCTCCACTTTCTGAAGTTATTCTAGTAAAAGCCATAGGCCCTTAGATTCACTTTTATTTATAATGAGTGAAACATTTTTAAATATAATTTTGGTAAATGTATTCCCAAAATAAGAGAAAGTATCTCTAGCCTTATACCCTGAATTGATGATAAGCATATGCACAGGGCTTCCCAAATGACTCAGTGGTAAAGAATCGACTTGCCAGTACAGGAGACGACAGAGCCCTGGCTTCAACCCCTGAGTCAAGAAGATTCCCTGGAGGAGGGCTTGGCAACCCATTCCAGTATTCTTGCCTGGAGAATGTTATGGACAGAGGAGCCTGGTGGACTACAGTCCATGGGGTCACATAGAGTCAGACACGACAGAGCGACTGAGATAGTACAGCACAGGCATGTGCACATCTACACAAGCTACAGGTAATAATTTGACTGAGTTGAGGAAGCATGAGTGCCAAGGTCATCGCTAGAGATGCGTGTTAAAAAAATATCTAGATATCTGGGTTTGTGATTAGCACTCTTCTGTTTTGTGACTGACATTAAATTAAAGGTACTGTTTATAGAAGATAATGTTAGATTAATAATTATTACTAAGTTAATTTTGCCTTTAAAATAAATTATAAAACTGTTTTCAGTTTGGAAATGCTATAGATACCTCTCTCTGATATATACTGATAGGAAGATGAATACCACCATAAAACTATCCCTTGCTTGTATGGATAGGTAAGCAGCACTGGATTACACCCCAAGTCCAGTACTGTGAAACAGAATAATACAGCAAAACCAAACCTCACAGAAAGCTCTTTATTTTTGCTAGAATCCTTAGCAGTTTCTACTTTATACTTTCTGTATTAAAATTACCTTATTAAACTCATTAAAACTTAAGTACAATTCTGTGAATTTCCTCACTGAAGTAGTTCTTTTTAAAAGAGTATGTTGTAGAAATGTACCTGATATTACCATGAATTAAAGTAACCAAATGAATACATAGAGGTGAGAAATTTAACAACATCTTACTATGACATTTAGAAAATAGGGTATTTTTCATACTAATTATTCATTTTCTCTTTTCTTTCTTTGCTGCCTCCTCTATTGGATATTTATGACTTCTCTCTCTTCCACCTTGTGTTTTACTTTTAAAATTTTGAAAGTGAGCACACATGTACCTTCAAGCCCAACGTCTCAGATTTATTCTCTTTCTTCTGAGAAAATGCAGAGTAATGATTGCTACTCAGATAATTCTTTTGCTTCTGAAAATTCCTTGGCATTAGAAAAAAATGATTCTCAGAATTTATTGATATATCCTTCTGAAGATGATGTTGAGAAATCAATTATTTTTAATCAAGATGGCACTATGACAGTTGAGATGAAAATTCGATTCAAGATAAAAGAGGAGGAAACCATAAAATGGACAACCACTCTCTGTAGAGCTGATCTGTCCAATAATGGTGAAAAAAGTGAAATAAGCAGTCTCCCAGGGAGAACAGATGACCTATCATCTGGTGTAAAGATTACTTCGTGTTCATTGTCCACAGACGTCTCACCTCTGGAGAAAGGTGGTAGTCAGGTGGACAGTCTAGCGGAGGAGGTGAACACTCAGGTGAAAGATCAAGATGTTGAAACTTGCAGTTCTAACAGCTGGGAGAACCCTGCTGTGGACACAGATGCCACCCAGGGAACTCAGGATCGAGTGAAGCATTGTTTCTACAGGCCTCCTACACCTGGACCAAGGAGAATGAGGCAGAAGAAGTCTGTGATAGGGAGTGTGACCTTAGTATCTGAAACTGAGGTTCAAGAGAAAATGATTGGGCAGTTTTCCTACAATGAAGAAAGGAAAGATTGGGAAAACAAGTCTGAGTATCACATGGTCACACATTCTTGCAGTAAAATGTCATCTGTCTCCAACAGACCCATACTTGTTGAAGTTGATAACAATGAGCAGGTAACGTCCTCTTTAGAAAGAAAAAAGGAAAGCAGATTGCTCAAATCAAGTGCAGTAAGTGCTGGTGTTGTAGAAATTACAAGTCAGAAGATGTTAGAGATGTCCCATAATAGTGGCTTGCCACAGACTACATCAGAAAACTCAATGTGGAGGAAGGTATAGTTGATAATGTCACAGCAGACAACAAAGCTAGGGTCAGGAATTTAAGAACTTATGGTAACACCAATGATAGATCCAGCCCTTTCTTAGCAGATGCAGCTTACTCTTCAAGTAACAACCCTGGAACTGACAAAACTATTTCCAAGACCCCAGCTTCAGTAGGATCCTCTACTGTCACTACAAGAATCGACCAACTGATTCATGAATTTTCTCAGTGTGGTTTAACAAAACTTCCAGAAAATGAAAAGCAGATTTCATCCTCTGTTGCTAGCAAAAAAAAGATGAACTCTCAGCAGCATGTGATAAATTCTCAGCATCAGGCTGTAGAGATGGCAACTAAAAGAATCCCTAGGAAGAATAAGAGAATGAACACAAGAGGTAGAATTGCACAGGAAACCATATTGCGAGATTCACGTAGTCCCCTCAAAGGGGCCATACTTTGTGAGAAAGACCTCCATGCAAGTGATATGGTAATTGAGTCAAATTATTTTTCTTCAAAAGGTAATAATCCTGTGAATTCCAGAAATTTCCATAGAAATAAATTAAATACTATTCATAAACCTAAGGTTCAAGGACTTTTAGCCAGAAGAAAATCCAGACCACTAAACAAAGTAAACTTGGGGGGACCTACAAAAAGAGAAATTGGTCAAGGAGAGAAAGTGTTTTCCCATAATGAGGTTGGATATTGCAAAAATACTTTTGAAAATCAAAATTTATTTCATTTGTTTAACTTCCTTGAGCAAAATCCCAGTGCTTTTTGTGGGCCAGAGGCCCAGGCAGAAACAGCATCTTGGTATTTGAGAGGAACGTCAAAGAGGAGTTTAGTTTCAAAAGTTAATAATTCACACATAACTTTAAGGAGCCAGAAAAAACAAAAAAGGGATAAGTTGAAATCAGATACTACCGTAAGTAAGCATCATGTCACAACTAGGGCAAATTCCTTGGCTTCTTTGGAAAAAGCTGTTTTTCCTGAGAATGTTACCCATCATTCAGTTCAAAGTTATGTACAAGATGGTTGCAGAACTTAAGTCCACAAGCAGCTTTGCAGCTTGGCAAGTCAGCTCCAGTATACAAACAGGAAGGGGTTGTGGCGAGTTACAACAACAGTTTTCTTCCAGGAAATAGTTCCCGCACTAGTTCTGGAAAAAGAAATGATTCTGTTCTGCAGAGTAATAAACACAAAACTAAAAGTGCCAGTTTGACAGGAGACAATCTAGGTAAGAAAGTAGGTATGTCTTTTGACAAAGATAGCAGTGAAGAACTCATCCAGGATCACTGTGAGAGCCAGATTGACTCTCTGAACGATACTTGCTTGCTTTCTGTTCATGAATTCTGTACTTTGTCACAGTCAGCTATGGATGATCCTAACACTAAAAGTCAGGTATCTGCTGCAAAGTCAGGGCAAGAGATGAGCCTTGTCTACAAAGACATAAACCTTGCTGCAAAAGGGCCAAGCGTAGAGACTGCTGTACAAGTAGATCTGGGAGGGGATGCTCCACAGCACTTGTCACCAGTCCAGCTGCTTCACCAGCTGCAAGCTTTGGTTCCTAGTAGTCCCAAGGCTCAAAATGGAGTTGTTCAGATGCCAGGTCCACTTTCAGAAGTTCCTTTCCCTTCTTTGATATGTAATTCCTCCACTAATGTACTTCTAGCTTGGCTCCTGGTGCTAACCCTAAAGGGAGGTGTGAGTAGCTTCTGTCCAGGTGACGCTCTCAAGGCGACCAGTGGAAGTTCAGAAACACTTGCATTGTTGGAGGTGCTGAAGCACATTGCCGTCACAGAGGAAGCTGATGACTTAAAGGCCGCTGTGGCCAGCTTAGTGGAATCAACCACGAATCACCTTGGACTCACCGACAAAGAACAGGATGTGGTTCCAATAGGTCTTTCTGCAAATTGCTCTACACCCAACTTTCAGATAATTCCTCAGTGTGCTGAAAATGAGAAAACACAGAAAATCTCTTTAGATGGAAGCCGTACTGCCGGTGAAGAAGTCTCTGAAGTCTGTGTTACAGCAGTGACTCGCTCTCAACAAAAATGGGCACTGTAGTTAAGACTTCCCCTCCAAAAGAGACTTGTCACCTCACTGAAGATTCTTTCCCCAGTCGCGACTGTACCACGGATCAGACTTCCATGAACAAGGCTTGTTTCTTAGGAGACATTTCTTCACTTACTGATGCTATGTCTTCTCATGAGCGGTGTGCTTATGAACAAAACCATAGCTATGAGAGAGCTGATAATTTGGAATTGACTGAAGAGTTAGAAAGAGTTGATGAAATTCAGAAAGACAGAAATATTTTGGCAGACCCTGGGTATAAACACGGCTCTAATATGTTGGTGTCACACCAAAATATCAGTAGTTTAAGCCACTGTGGCTCTTTCCAAAATACAGCTGAATCAGAACTTGATGGAGAACATAGTCTTTCAGATAAATCTGGAAGTTGTTCATTAAAGAAATTTCAGGATAAAAATGTATATACGTCTTTTGATAAGGAGGATTCAAAGACTTCTGAAGAACCAGGCTCAACAACCAATAGCATGACATCAAGTGAAAGAAACGTCTCAGAAATGGAATCTTTTGAGGAACTAGAAAACCAGAACACTGATATCTTTAATATAAAGGTAAATTCAGGGGAGCAAGTGACTGAAGAACTGATCCAAAAGGAGTTAGAGGCTAGTAAAAGTTCGGAGTTGATCGAAGTGTCCAGCAGAAATGATGCAGAAGAAGGAAAGGATGGTATAATTTGTGAGACAATCAGTAGGAAACTGGTGACACCACCATCTTTAGTATTTTGCTATGATTCTAAGCAAAGTACAGAAAAGGAGCCCAGTGAAGGAGAAACTAAAACAAAAGTCAGAAAGATGGTGGAAAGCTTGGAAGCTGGAAGTTCTACAGAGTCGCCTCTTAATTTTAAAAATGGCCTAAGAAGGTCAGGAACTTCTGATTGGTCAGATTATAGACCAAACAGTGAGAATGAACAGTCATCCAAAGCATCCAGTGATGGCCCCAGTGACAGCGATGAGGAGATGACCCCTGAGAAAGAATGCAACAAAGGGTTTGTTAAAAGGACAATAGAGAAACTTTATGGTAAAGCAGAGATGATGAGACCATCTTTTTTTGCTGGATCTACACACACATCTCAGGTTTATCCTTGTGATTCTGTGGAATTTCAGGGCACTGGGAAAGTAGGTCTTTATGATCCTGAAGGTCAGTCACTTGGCTCTTTGGAACAGGTGTCTAGTAATTCAACTATGTTGCAGAAATTTCCGGAGCAAAAACGAGATAAATGTGATGTTAGTAATGTGAGGGCCAGTTATCCCAGGGAAGACATTGCAGAACATGGTACAAAACAGAATGATCATAAAAGAATCCTCAGGGACAGGGAAGAGGGAGTACTGATTGACAAGGGCAAGTGGCTCCTGAAAGAAAATCATTTGCTAAGAGTATCATCGCCTGAATGTTCTGGCCCGTGCGGCCATGCAGACACCACATCAGTGGATACTCTACTGGATAATAGCAGCAGCGAGGTTCCGTATTCACATTTTGGAAACTTGGCTCCAGGCCCAAACATGGCTGAACTATCCTCCTCAGAGCTAGAGGAACTGACTCAGCCTCCTGAGCTGAGATGCAATTATTTTAATGTGCCTCATTGTAGTGACTCAGAGCCCTTCCATGACAATGAGCTGGATATTCAAGATGAAGCTTGTGCTCAGGAGAGAAAACCCAATCACCCAGCAGAGGAGAAGGGTAACCTTAGATCAGAGAGAGTGTGTACGTCTGCCACTCATGTCTTTGCGTCTGCTGGTAACAAAGTCCATCCTGTCTCTGATGATGCTGTTAGGAACCAACCGTTGGCTGGTAGTAATGTAATTCATGGCGCCCTTCAGGAAGGCGACTCTTTGGATAAACTCTATAATATCTGTGGTCAACATTGCCCGATACTAACTGTGATTAACCAGCCTGTAAATGAGGAACACCGAGGATTTGCATATTGCAAAGATTCTGATGTTGAAAATTGTTTGAGTCTCCAGTATGGATGAAAATACACCCATGTTTACGACAGTCAAGCAAAACCATGTTCAGAGACAAGAACAATAAAACAAGAAGTAGAAGAGCACTTACTGATAATGCTATTGGCAACACAGACGATTGGCTTCATTTTAATAACACATTTGACTTGATGGGCAGAAGGAGAAAGTTAAAACAAAGTAACTGCTTGGGCTTAGAGGAAGAAAATAATTTCAATAAATTTAAGTCATATTTAAAGAGTTTCTTGCACATGTTGTTGTTAGTTGTAGGTCAGGTGAATTTAAATACACAAGACCCCAGCAGTCAGACAAAGGAAATCTTTGAAGTAGTTGATGAGAACAACAACTTATTAAACAGCAGATTCCAGAACTCAGGAATGAATCTCAACCAAGTAGTCAGAGAACACAGCTATCATTTGTCCTTTGAAATGCTTGGCCAAGCCCGCCTGTTTTGCCAAGTTGAGACATTCTTAGGTATTAGTAACAGAAATATCTTAGAAATATTTTATATTTTTGAAGATGAAAATCTTTTCATTTGGGAAGAGGAAAACTAACTACATTGGACTGATCTTGAAAGCCAGGATGAACAAGCAGATTTCTGATTTCAGTATTAGCGCAGCCTTTCAAAATCAGTGCTTTCTCCTTATGAAAAGATGAAGCACATGGGATAGATGTGGGTTAGATACCTCTAAGAATTTCCCACTTCTTCAGAACAACCTTACCCTAGAAATCTTGCCACTGGATAATCCAATTTGACTTTCATCACTCCTGTATTCTTCCATTTTCCCAGCAGTTACAGACTTGGTTTTTATTCTTTCTGAACTTTCTATGTGTTTTTCTCTTGAACATGTGTAATTTCTTATTTCTCTTATTTTCCTCCTAAGATATCATAAATGCCTTGAGGACAGGAATTACATCTCTCCCTCCCATTTTTTAAATGTCAACTTAGTGCAAAATGTGTATTGAAGGCATTAGTGAGTTACTGGAATAGACACAGATTACTTCATTTATTAATTTTAACTGCTGATTTGATGAAAGTATGATTATAAGAGTGTCACACAATCTTGTAATGTTTGTGTGTGTGCCAAATGTATTGAATCTACTTTCCTTATAACCTCTGTCTAATGAACTTGCAAGTATTTCCTTAGGACAGGACTCAGCATTTTTCCTCATGAGTAGAAAATGATGCTACACCACTCAGCTGGCTCTCCAAGACTTTGCCTAGAATTATAATCTCTTTAACATTAGAAAAATGTCAAGAAATTTAAATAGGTCAGAGAAAATGAAAAAGTTTAAGGCATGCTTTGTGAAGAAAAATAAGAGGAACTGGAATGATTCAAGTTGGAACAGAAAAGAGAAAGGTGACTTCAGAGTTCTCAAATTTAAAAAAAGAACTGCTGTGAAGAACTTTACAGATTTCTTTCCATGTCCACCTGTGTTAATAAAACATTTAATTAGATATAAATAAAAACATGTTGCTTAGAAGGAGAAATAAATTTGATTAGGCTGAGAACCATAAATTGTCTCTTGAACACTTGTGGTATTTTTGCCTCCGTCTTGACCAGGGAATACTGTTAGGTTCTTGTTTTTCATTGTTTGATGGTACAGAAACAAGTCTTATAAAATGTGGAAATCTATGTCTCTTGTCTGAAATTGACTCAAAATAGAAAAATTAATGGTTTTGGAGCCGTATATGGAGGTGCTAATATAACATACATTTGTCATTGGGGAGCTAAAAGTAATTATTACATAAAGAATACCTTAATTTTCTATTTCAGTTCAGCTTGAGTCATAAATTCATAAAAATTATGAGTTGCTATTTATTTAAGCAGAGGAATACTACCTCTACGTAGAGTATGACTTTTCTGCATTGAGTGATGCACTCTCCTAATTGAAATATGGAAATTGTAATGTTATGTAAGCTTCTGTAATGAGCAATGAAAAATGTTGGTGAAATAAAAGGGCTAAAATTGTGGAGACATACCTGCACTTAGCTTTATTGCATTTTGCAGATACTGCATGTTTGTTCATTTTTGACAAATTGAAGATTTGTGGCAATGTTGCAGAGCAGAGACACAGGGAAATTATTTTTGCTTTTAATTTGGAAGGAGTGGTATTTGGAATTTCCCTGGTGGCTTATCAGGTAAAGAATCCTCCTGCAAGAGATGCAAGAGACTAGGGTTCGATCCCTGGGTCGGGGAAGATCCCCCGGGTTGCATGGCAGCCCACTCCAGTATTCTTGCCTGGGAAATCCCCTAAAATGTATTGAATCTACTTTCCTTATAACCTCTGTCTAATGAACTTGCAAGTATTTCCTTGGACAGGACTCAGCATTTTTCCTCATGAGTAGAAAATGATGCTACACCACTCAGCTGGCTCTCCAAGACTTTGCCTAGAATTATAATCTCTTTAACATTAGAAAAATGTCAAGAAATTTAAATAGGTCAGAGAAAATGAAAAAGTTTAAGGCATGCTTTGTGAAGAAAAATAAGAGGAACTGGAATGATTCAAGTTGGAACAGAAAAGAGAAAGGTGACTTCAGAGTTCTCAAATTTAAAAAAAGAACTGCTGTGAAGAACTTTACAGATTTCTTTCCATGTCCACCTGTGTTAATAAAACATTTAATTAGATATAAATAAAAACATGTTGCTTAGAAGGAGAAATAAATTTGATTAGGCTGAGAACCATAAATTGTCTCTTGAACACTTGTGGTATTTTTGCCTCCGTCTTGACCAGGGAATACTGTTAGGTTCTTGTTTTTCATTGTTTGATGGTACAGAAACAAGTCTTATAAAATGTGGAAATCTATGTCTCTTGTCTGAAATTGACTCAAAATAGAAAAATTAATGGTTTTGGAGCCGTATATGGAGGTGCTAATATAACATACATTTGTCATTGGGGAGCTAAAAGTAATTATTACATAAAGAATACCTTAATTTTCTATTTCAGTTCAGCTTGAGTCATAAATTCATAAAAATTATGAGTTGCTATTTATTTAAGCAGAGGAATACTACCTCTACGTAGAGTATGACTTTTCTGCATTGAGTGATGCACTCTCCTAATTGAAATATGGAAATTGTAATGTTATGTAAGCTTCTGTAATGAGCAGTGAAAAATGTTGGTGAAATAAAAGGGCTAAAATTGTGGAGACATACCTGCACTTAGCTTTATTGCATTTTGCAGATACTGCATGTTTGTTCATTTTTGACAAATTGAAGATTTGTGGCAATGTTGCAGAGCAGAGACACAGGGAAATTATTTTTGCTTTTAATTTGGAAGGAGTGGTATTTGGAATTTCCCTGGTGGCTTATCAGGTAAAGAATCCTCCTGCAAGAGATGCAGAGACTAGGGTTCGATCCCTGGGTCGGGGAAGATCCCCCGGGTTGCATGGCAGCCCACTCCAGTATTCTTGCCTGGGAAATCCCCTGGTAGAAGAGCCTGGCAGGGTATAGTCCATGGGGTTGCAAAGAGTGGAACATGACCAAAGGGTCTTAGCATGCACACACTCATGTTATTTAGGCATACCAAGGAAATGGGGGAAATCATTAATAACAACCAGGAGGTTTTAGAAAAATGTGGCATATAGCATACAGTTTTTAGTAATGTGACATCAAATATTGTCCTGGGAGGCCGAGATGATACTGGGAAAGATAAATTGGGAGTGATGAACATGAATGAGAGATGCTCTGTTGTGTAATGCCCTTGTTTAAAATGAACGTGTTCCGATACACTGAGACTGGGAGCCGAGTCTTTCTCACATTTATATCCCAGATCTAGCATTTTACTTGATCTGGGACATGGTGGGTGCCTCATAAACGTGTGCTGGGCAAATACAAAGTGCTTGTCATGCTCTTGCTTTATTAACTCTGCATCCATACATATGGGAAGATATGCAAAGATGCTGAGGGACAGAACTAAGTTTCTTGTATTTTATGAAGCCATGTCTGTGAAAATACTTTTTTTTTTCTTTTAAACATTCAAAGGATTTTAAAATTCTTCACGAGGCTTACATTAAAAAAAATCTTGAAACATTGGGAAATCTGGATTAAATGACATTGGAGGAAGTTTTAAGACTAGCACACAGACCTGACTTGCTTTAGAGATAAAGTGCTTGAGGACTGAGAGGAATCTAGCCTGTTGTGTTCAGGGGAATACACAACCAGGTGGGCTGGTGCAGTTACCACCCATGGCCACCAGATGGCAGCTGTGCCACATGCGGCCTGGCGCTTGGGCCCCTTGGCGGGAGGCTGGTGGACTTGCTGGAGCAGCTAAGGTTCAAGCCAGGCCTGGGCTGCGTGCCTCTGCTCCAGAGAGCTGAGGACCCAGTTGTGCAGGCAGCCCCGAGTCTCAAACCCAGAAGGGTTAGCAGTGTTCAGAATTAGAAGAAATACACTGTTCACAAGGAGTGTAAGTTCACAAGTCATGGGGATGTGAAGGGAAATGCTGGCTGTCAGAAACCATCAGAGTTGATCCCCAGGAAAGATGAGGAGACTGGAGCAACCAAAAGTCTAACTCAGGTTGGAGCTTAGTTAATGAGTTATGGGCTGGGTGGAAGGAGTGGTTTTCACATGAAGCTAGCAGGTGTTTTCCAGGGGATGGAAGCCTGGTGGGCTGCAGTCCATGGGGTCGGAAAGAGTCAGACACAGCTTAGCGACTGAACAATAGTCAGGTGTTCTGGGCTTCCCAGGTGGCGCAAGTGGTAAAGAATCCACCTGCCAGTGCTGGAGACATAAGAGACATGGGTTCAATCCCTGGGTCAGGAAGATCCTTTGGAGAAAGGCATGGTAACCCACTCTAGTATTCTTGTCTGGAGAATCCCATGGACAGAGGAACCTGGCAGGCAACAGTCCATGGGGTTACAAAGACTCAGACACGACTGTAGTGACTTAGCATGCACACACACACATCATGTGTTCTCCCTGTTCGCCTTCAGGGACATAGGTGCGTCCCATTTTCAAGGGTTAAACAGATGCTGAAGCCGTGTTCCATGCAGTCCGCACTTACTCTCTCTGTTTTCTCATCCACCAAACGGGTCCCCTGTGAGGAGCTGCCTCAGAAGAAGGTTGAGAGCTGAGCTGGAGAGGATGTGAGGCTTGCAGCACAGAGCTTGCCCATTGCACTGGACACACACTGCCTGTCCCTGAAGGCGGCTCTCCACCCCTGCCCCCAGCACGAATCTTCAGTCACCCCTCGTCAGTGAAGCTCCTCGTGTGACTCGGTGCTTGTCAAACTGCCACCTCTGCTGGGGCATAGATCGAGTCAGTTTGTGCACAGGATCTTCAAAAGCAGAGTCTTGGTTTCTCCTGTATGTCAGCTCTGCTCTTTATTGTTTTTTAAAGTCAGACCTTGTGAGAACTTGTTTCCTGGTACGGTTTCCATGGACTGGGAGCTGGACATGGGGCTTGAACCTTTTGCTCCTCAGAGGGGAGACCTCCATGGCCATGATATCCTGCACACTTCTGGGTCACCGCACGTGGCTGGGGGTGTGGGATCTGACAAGACCATAAGTGTGGGTACAAGTCTTTTTACAGGACATACATTTTTATTTCTCCTAAGGTAAACATCTAGCAGTGAAATTGCTAGGTTGCATGGTAATCATATATTTAGCTCTTATCAGAAATTGCAAGTTGCTTCTGCAAGTAGCTATGCCGTTTCACATCCCAGCAGCAGCTTGTGAGAATTCCAGTGGCTCTGTGTTCTTGCTTGCACTTGGTGCTATCATTTAAATTTCAGCCATTCTGGTGTGTGTTTGGTGATGGCTCTTTGTGGTTTTAATTGGCATTTCCCTTGTAACTACTGGTGGTTATCACTCCTCTGTCTTTTATGGCATAGTGTCTTTTCAGATCTTATTTTCTGTTGGGTCTTTGCAGTCTTAGAGTAGGAAGAGTTCTTTATATGTTGTGAATATAAAGTATTGAGATATATGTTTTACACGTTTTCTCTCAGTCTGTTGTTTAGTTGCTAAGTTGTGTCCGGCTCTTGGCAACCCCATGGGCTGCAGCACACCAGGCTTTCCTGTCCTTCACTATCTATCAGAGTTTGCTAAAATTCATGTCCTTTTGAGTTGGTGATACCATCCAACTATCCCATGTTCTGTTCCCCCCTTCTCCTTCTGCCCTCAGTCTTTCCCAGCATCAGGGTCTTTTCTAATGAGTCGGCTCTACACATTGAGTGGCCAAAGTATTGAAGCTTCAGCTTCAGCGCTAGTCCTTCCAATAAATATTCAGGATTGATTTCCTTTGGAATTGACTGGTTTGATCTCTTCAGTCCAAAGGACTCATAAGAGTCTTCTCTAGCACCACAGTTTGAAAGCATCAGTTCTTCAGTTCTCAACCTTCCTTATGGTCCAACTCTCACATCTGTACATACCTTGCTTTTTAATTTTCTTATTGATGAGACTTTCAATAGCAAAAGTTTAAAATATGATATAAAGAGTTTATCATAAAAATGATATATAAAGTTTAAAATATGATATAAAATTCTATTTTTATATCTTTTGTAAGATATAAGGTTTATATCTTTCAAGTCCCATCTAAGAAATGTCTGCCTAGCCCAGTAACAGGACTTTCTATGTATTCTTGTAGGAGTTTTATAGTTTTAGTGCTTACCTTGGGTGTATTTGACTCATTTGAGGTTATTTTTTGTATATGATAGTAGGTAAGGGCCAAGGCTCATTTTATTTCAGGTGGATGTATAATTATTCCATCATCCTTTGTTGAAAAGACTATTCTTTTCCCATTGAAATACTCTCAATTGAAAAGGCTAGACTTTTGTTGAAAATCATTCAGCCATATATGTGTGGGAGTATTTCTGTTCTCTCTATTTTATTTCATTGATCGGTGTGTCTATTTGTATGCCAAAATACACCATCTTGATTACTGTAGCCTCATAATAAGTCTTAAAAGCAGATAGTGCAAAGTTTTCCAACTCCGTTTTCTTTCAAAATTGCTGTTATTCTATCTCATCTTGTTTCCCTCTTCTTCAAATATTGCTCAACCAGCTGGAGACCAAAGCCCTGAATGCCTTGCTGGGAGTTTTCAAGCACTGCTAGGTACACAGCCTGGAAGTGGCCGTGGACTTTATGCTCCTGGGTGTAGATAGAAGCCGGGACAAGATGTGTGAGTCCAGTCAGCTTGGTGCTTAGAGGCCTTGTGCAGAGGAGTGCCACAGAGAACCAAACACAACAGGCCATTTGTGAAGCCGTCCATCATTGTCTTGGACTCTCAGCCTTGGCATTTTGCTACTTTGGGGTGGAAAGTGAAAAGAAAGGCTTCTCTGGCAAGATTAGAGAAGCAATTCTCGTCCATTAGTTCTCTGTCTCCTGCTACTCAGAAGTTATTTATTTTACAACCACTTTTGATTTCACACAATCAGTCTTCAAACAGTGGTAGCTGCAATGCAACACTTTTTTTTTTTTTTTTTTTTTTTTTTGCTTGGAATACAATGGCCAGTGGTTTCATCCCAAGTATTCATTGTTTCCCCAATGATGGCTCCTGCCAACACAGGAGATGCAGGTTCAATACTTGGGTGGGGAAGATCCCCTGGAGGAGGGCATGGCAACACAGTGTGGTATTCTTGCCTGGGAAACCCCATGGACAGAAGAGCCTGGTGGGTTATAGTCCATGGGGTCCAAAGAGTCAGACACTTTGTGGCTGAGCTCATTCAGTTCAGTTCAGTCGCTCAGTCGTGTCCAACTCTTTGCAGCCCCATGAATCGCAGCGTGCCAGGCCTCCCTGTCCATCACCAAGTCCCAGAGTTCACTCAAACTCACATCCATCGAGTCGATGATGCCATCCAGCCATCTCATCCTCTGTCATCCCCTTTTCCTCCTGCCCCCAATTCCTCCTAGCATCAGAGCCTTTTCCAATGAGTTAACTTCGCATGAGGTGGCCAAAGTACTGGAGTTTCAGCTTTAGCATCATTCCTTCCAAAGAAATCCCAGTTGATCTCCTTCAGAATGGACTGGTTGGCTCTCCTTGCAGTCCAAGGGACTCTCGAGTCTTCTCCAACACCACAGTTCAAGAATTGATTGAATTCTTCGGCACTCAGCCTTCTTCACAGTCCAACTCTCACATCCATACATGACCACAGGAAAAACCATAGCCTTGACTAGACGGACCTTAGTTGGCAAAGTAATGTCTCTGCTTTTGAATATGCTATCTAGGTTGGTCGTAACTTTTATTCCAAGGAGTAAGTGTCTTTTAATGGCTGCAGTCACCAATAGCAGTGATTTTGGAGCCCAAAAAATTAAGTCTGACACTGTTTCCTCATCTATTTCCCATGAACTATGGGACCAGATGCTATTATCTTCGACCTACCAATTTAAAAAAAGGAAAAAATGGAATTTATTCTGCCTCGTTGCTACAAGTACACAGACTTGATGTGTGCTCAGTCGCTCAGGCATATTTGACTCTCAACCGCATGGACTGCAGCCCGCCAGGCTCCTCTGTCCATGGCATTCTCCAGGCAAGAAAGCTGGAGCGAGTTGCCATTTCTTCCTCCAGGGGGTCTTTCCCACCCAGGGATGGAACCCACGTCTCCTGCATCTCCTGCACTGGCTGGCAGGTTCTTAACCACTTCGGCACCAGGGAAGCCCAATGAATTACACTGATTAATTTTTAAATGTTAAAAATCTTTGCATTCCTGAGATCAACCTAAAGTTTGTGGTTGATTTCACTTCCAAACATGTTTGTTGAGAATATTTCAATTATGTTCATGAGGGTTATTGCTCTGTAGTTTTCTAATTGTACCTTAGTCTGGTTTTGGTATCAGAGTAATGCTCATCTCACATGCTGAGTTGGGAGCTGTTCCAAAGGATTTGTGTAGGATTGGCATTATTTGTTTCTTAAAGTTTTGGTAGAAAATTCACCATCTGGGCCCTGTAGTTCTTTGTTAAATGAGTTAACTACCAATTTTAATTATTATTTTTTAAAAGATAAAGGGCTTTTGAAGATTTCTAGTTATTTTGTGTATGTTTGGTAATTTGAATCTTTTATCAAACTATTTGTCCATTTGTCTGTTCTCTGCATCCCATTTCTATCCAGCCCATGTACTTAACTTTCAACCTGCTGTTTCAAACTAGGGCCTAATAGGGTATGAATGGACTTCCCTGGTGGCTCAGTGGTAAAGAATATTTTCTGCCATTGCAGGAGACGTGGGTTTGATCTCTGCCCCAGGATGATCCCTCGAGAAGGAAATGGCAGCCCACTCTAATATTCTTGCCTAGGAAATCCCATGGACAGAAAATCCTTTGTAGCCTGGTAGGCTATAGTCCTTGGGGTCACAAAGAGTTGAAAACAACTGGGTGACTTAACAACAACAGTAACAACAAGGGTATGAATATTAAGGTTTTTAGAATTTTATCTACTCACCTTCTTCTTCCCATAATATTGCTGAGCAAGCCAGGTTAGCTGCCCTATAAATTTCTGAAATCATGTCTCGCTCTCCTCTTGGATTCTGCTTTACAAAGATTTTAGCACAAAGTTTTATACCATCTTTGTTTAATTTCTGTTGATTTTTGGAGCCAGTTTTTTTCTTTTATTTGAAGTATTTTTATTTTGCTAGCTTTTCTGTAACATTACCTCCCTTCATCAACATCCTACCTTAAGAATGTTCCGTTCTGGTGTTTTTTCCTCTTTGGTGTGTTGGCCTTCCTGCTTCATCTAGATTATAAACTAGAAGAGGACCAAGACGTCACTCTGTGATTTCCATCTACTCCTCCCTATGACTCTGGAGGCCCAGTAGTACTCAGTGACTTGTAGGGTGTTGATTGATTGAAGTTATAAACTAAAAGATGAATCTCAGTTCATGATCTTTAGATTCTGCTAGAGTTTTTACAACACTCCCTTCCAAGTTTAAGGTTTTAGTGATTTAAGAGGTGCAAAAACATATGGTAAACAGACATCATATTTCATTATTTTCAGTTTTATTTCTGTTCCTATACCTTTCATCTTTTCCTATCGTAGTTGTTGGAAAAGGCAATTTCTTTCCCTATTGATTTGGTCCTTGTACATTTAGCAAGTATTGATCTCCCTGAACTCTTCGCTGCATTTCTAAGGCAGCAAAAGCTGAAGAGCTTTCTTTCATTTTATTCAAACAAGCGCTAACATACTAGTTACTCTACAGAAAACAGCTAGGGTTTTCCCAGCTCTGTAGTTGTAATTACAATTTAGTTGCTTTTCTGGCCTTGTTAAAGACAGCCTGTCCATCTTTCAGTTTTTTAAAACAGCATTTTTATTTACTAACTGATTGTCTACCAAGATAATTTGGTAGCCTAACATGCCTTTTTACTGTTGGAAAAATTAAGTAAAATTTCTTGTTTTAAAGTAGATTTAAAAAAATAGGCATTCATTTAACATATATTTATTGTACCATATAAGTAAAATTTAAATCTAGAATTTGATTGTTATTTGAATGATCAAGAAAGGAAATATATTTTAGTTCAAATATGGGTGAGAGTAATTCACACTCTGCTGCTGCTAAGTCACTTCAGTCGTGTCCGACTCTGTGTGACCCCATAGACGGCAGCCCACTAGGCTCCCCCATCCCGGGGATTCTCCAGGCAAGAACACTGGAGTGGGTAATTCACACTCTTGAGTAGAATATTACTTAAGTTTACAGTTCTGAATTTTACTGCCTCATTTTCTCTCTTTTTTGATATAAGCTTGAGTGTGTTCCCCTGATTTTTCATTACTTTAGTTTTCTTGTTAATCAGTTCTTGATGTTTACTCCAAGGAAACCTGGGAAAATTAGGCTGAATATCATACTATGGTCAATATATTTAGTTTATCTTAGTTATGTTCACCAGGAACTCTATATAGTCTAGCACTGTTTTTATTTGTTGCTGGGTGGTACAAAATTTACTTAACATCTGTGGAACTTAGTTACTTTAATTAGTAATACTTAATAAATGAAGAAATTGTATCAGGTGACTTTTGAAATTCCTTTAAATTATCTGATTCTAATTTTTATATATATGTAAATTACTACATAATTTTTATTTTGGAAAATAAACATCTGAACTCAAAAAATCTTAAAAGATATGAGTGTATATATTATATGTCAGAGCTAAGACTATTGGAGATGTTTTGTTAAAATTCTGAGAACTTCAGTTCAGTTCAGTTCAGTCAGTCAGTCATGTCCAACTCTTTGTGACCCCAGCAGTACACCAGGCCTCCCTGTCCATCACCAACTCCCAGAGTCTACCCAAACCCATGTCCATTGAGTTGGTGATGCCATGCAGCCATCTCATCCTCTGTTGTCCCCTTCTCTTCCTGCCCCCAATCCTTCCCAACATTAGGGTCTTTTCCAGTGAGTCAACTCTTCGCATGAGGTGGCCAAAGTATTAGAGTTTCAGCTTCAACATCAGTCCTTCCAATGAACACCCAGAACTAATATCCTTTAGGATGGACTGGTTGGATCTTCTTGCAGTCCAAGGGACTCTCAAGAGTCTTCTCCAATACCACAGTTCAAAAGCATCAATCCTTTGGTGCTCAGCCTTCTTCATAGTCCAACTCTCACATCCATACGTGACCACTGGAAAAACCATAGCCTTGACTAGATGGACCTTTGTTGGCAAAGTAATGTCTCTGCTTTTGAATATGCTATCTAGGTTGGTCATAACTTTCCTTCCAAGGAGTAAACATCTTTTAATTTCATGGCTGCAATCACTGTCTTCTGGGAACTTAGTGAAGTCGCTCAGTCGTGTCCAACCCTTTGCGACCCCGTGGACTGTAGTCCACCAGGCTCCTCCGTCCATGGGATTTTCCAGGCAAGAATACTGGAGTGGGTTGCATTTCCTTCTCCAGGAGATCTTCCTGATCCAGGGATCAAACCAGGGTCTCCCGCATTGCAGGCAGACGCTTTAACCTCTCAGCCACCAGGGAAGCCCCCTGGGAACTTAGGATAATTTAAATAGTGACTCTTGGAGCCCAGGCATGATCAACCATGATAACCTTATTAAAGATCTTCTAGGAAATATTCTCCCAGTTACACCGTAGGAGGCAGTCATTTTGAGTATTTAAAAAATCAGCTCTAAATCCTATGTTATAGCACTTTTCTGGAAGAGATGGAAAAAACTAAGTTATGTCCATCTTGAGCTCTCTCAGCTTCATGATGACCTGCTCTTCCTAGTCTTCCGTTATATAAATTGTTGTAAGTCTCTGTGTTGTTTTTGCATGTATAGGTGGTAACTGGAAAGTTTCCATAATCACCAGTGACTTGCCAAATGCTGGGACCAGCTCACAAATTTATATTATATTGTATGGACAACATAGAAGTTCAGTCCCCATATATCTTTATGGAACAGATGGAGCCCGATTTCAGGATGGTCATGAAGACACATTTACTGTGAGTAGCAAAACTTAGTAAAAGCTGATAACGTAAGGGATTCATCTAGTAGGTATTAATACTTTGGAATGAATGCAGTCTGTCAAATTGGGTGCCTCTTACCATAACAACACGTGTCTTGCAGAAGCTCAGTCAAAAATAATTTGTGGCATTTTTTTTTTGTTCCAGATTGCACATAAGTAAAACTACAGTATGGTAAGAGACAACAGCTAGAGAGAAATACCGGATGACCAACATTTGTTGTTTCTATATTCATGGCTGTCAGGAGCAAGGGCTGTGCCTTTCTGTGTGAGGCTTTAACAGATAAGCCTAAAAGTCAAGGTCAAAAGGGAAAAATGATCAAATAAAGGAAAGCACAGAAGTTGTGTTCATCAAGTGATTAGGTCTTGGATAAACCCACTGAGATCAAAATATAGGGAGAAACAGGTAGCAAAGATGAAGCAGGGGAGACCAGCAGTGGAACTGCTTTCATAAGGGCTGTGCCTTTCTGTGTGAGGCTTTAACAGATAAGCCTAAAAGTCAAGGTCAAAAGGGAAAAATGATCAAATAAAGGAAAGCACAGAAGTTGTGTTCATCAAGTGATTAGGTCTTGGATAAACCCACTGAGATCAAAATATAGGGAGAAACAGGTAGCAAAGATGAAGCAGGGGAGACCAGCAGTGGAACTGCTTTCATTTCAGCGCTCATGTGGGCTCAGTAGTTTTGGCATGTGGACTTAGTTGCCAAACAGCACCTGGCATCTTAGTTTCCTCACCAGAATCAGACCCACATTTCCTGTATTGAAAGGCAGATTCTCAGCTACTAAACCTCCAGGGATGTCCCCTCCAATATGTTTTTTGTATGTTATTTTCATCCATCTCAAAATATTTTTAAATTTCCCTTGAAATTTCTTTGACTCATTCATTGCTGGAGTATGTAGTTTAATTTACACATATGTGGGGATTTTCCAGTGTTCTTTCTTGTATTTTTTTCTAGTTTCATTCCATTATAGTTAGAAAAGATACTCAACTGTCAGAATTGTGACATAACATATAATCTATCTTGGAGAATATTCTATGTGCGTTTGAGAAAACTCTATATTACTATTTTTTAAAATTATTTATTTTTAATTGAAGGAGAATTGCTTTACAGTATTGCATTGATTCTAACAAACATCAGCATGAATCAGCCACAGGAAAACTCTGTATTCTTGCTTGTTGAAGTGGAACCTTCTGTCTGTTAGATCTATTGGTGTGTAATATTGTTCAAGTCCTCTGTTTCCTTACTGATCTTCTGTTTAGTTGTTCTATAGTTATTCAGAGAGGGAAGTTATTCAAATTGTCTCTGACAATTTTTGTAGACCGTTTCTTCATTCAGTTCTTTCCATTTTTGCTTCATATATTTTGGCACTCTGTTATTAGGTGTGTAAATTTGTATAATTCTAAGATCTTGTTGATTGATTATTCTATCAATGTATAATATTGTAATATAAGGTTTTAAAAATGGATTTTATGAAATTACGCAGAAAGAAATTCCTGTGGTTCCTTTACAGATCACGGTTGGAGACATTGGGACACTCTTTAAGATCCGTGTTGGTCACACCAACTCCGGGCTTTCCCCTTCCTGGCACTGTAAAGAGGTACCCACACTTCATCCTTTGCCACATCCTTGTAAATCCTGCTTGGGAATCAGACTTTGTACTGTGAGCTGATGGAGTTAAATCTGGGTCTTCTAGTCAGTGTATTCCTCAAGGGAGCAGTATCATGTGCCATTAATAATTTAACACCTAATTAATTGAGAGAAGCACCTCAACCAAACAGTCCTCTCACCTCTTTGCAAAGAAAACACTTGGGACTCTGTAAAAACTCACATTGCTTCTTGATACGGTTGTGCACTAGGTCGCCTCTGTCATGTCCAACTTTGCGACCCCATGGTCTGTAGCCTGCCGGGCTTCTTTGTCGATAAGATTATCCAGGCAAGAATGCTGGAGCAGGTTGCCATGCCCTCCTCCAGGGGATCTTCCCCACCCAGGGACTGAACTCACATCTCTTAGATCTCCTGCATTGGCAAGTGGGTTCTTTGTTTACTACTAGCGCCACCTGGTTGGAATAGTGATGGAAACATGACTAGGTGGATGCTACCTGCTTCAGAAAAGTTGTAAAAATAGTTCATTTCCCTTGGTGAAATAATTATCTACAAGACTGGAATGCCACCCCTCAGATTTAGTCTACTCATGCTAAGTGACATAACGTTCCTTGAGTACTTTCAGGGCAAAAGAAGGCTTAAATTTTCTACAGTGTTCAGAATTAAAAGTTTTACTTATTCCAGTGACTGCAGAAATGCACCTCTTTAACACTGGAAGTCACACAACTTGTCATCCATTTTTATGTATGGTGTATCTACAATCTTTTGTCATTTCAGAATAAATAATCTATAAGCAAGTTCTCAAAAGGCAAAGAACATCCAGTCAAACCCCTGATATTCTTGGCAAACTTCTACAGTTTTATACTATATGAGAAAGTTAATGGAAAATTCATGGAAGATGAGTAAATGTCTTTTATTTCATTAGCATAAATATTTATTTATTAGTAATGCCATTCTTTTACATTAAAGACACAAAAGATCCTGAAGCAGAATACAAAAATGAAATTTACTTTATGAAAACACAGAGTGTAGAAGTCAGATTTCAAAATTCAGGATTACTGCTAGGCTTCTATATAAGATACTTTTTAATGCTATTTAGAGCTTTTGAAGTATGGTATTCACATTAATATGTAAATGATAATATATGATAATAATAATACTATCTTTTATTTTTCTCTCTTAGTGAGCTAAACTAATTTATAAAAGTGATCACTAACTCATTTGGTTAGTAACTAATAAGCAGTATTATGTGGATTATGAAGCTGGGATGCTGAGACAGTGGTTAAGTGATTTGAAAAAGTTATTTAATATTGTCAAGGAAAAACAAAAGCGTCAGGCTGAAAGTTTTTAGTGTCTTTCTGTCTATGGTGATTCCTCTCTCATTGCAAAGCTACATGTTTGCCTGAGGTTTACCTCCCCTGTCCTTCAGCACCAGTGAAGAGATGTTTTTGATCCAAGGTCTTATCCTGAGTATAACACCCTTACGTAACTAGCAAATCAAGATGGTAGATAATAGGTAGAAGATTTTCTGTTGAATTTTTATAGTACGGTTTAGAAGTTTGAAATGTGAATTTTTTTTACTTTTTTAAAAATTTTATTTTTACTTTATTCTATGTTACAATACTGTATTGTTTTGCCATACATTGACATGAATCGGCCACAGGTGTACACGAGCTCCCAATCCCGAAGCCCCCTCCCATCTCCCACCCATATCATCTCTCTGGATCATCCCCGTGCACCAGCCCCAAGCATCCTGTATCCTGTATCGAACATAGACTGGCGCTTTGTTTCTTATATGACAGTATACATGTTTCAATGCCATTCTCCCAAATCATCCTACCCTCTCCCTCTGCCTCAGAGGCCAAAAGTCCGTTCTGTACCTCTGTGTCTCTTTTGTTGTCTCACATACAGGGTCATCATTACTATCTTTCTAAATTCCATATATATGTGTCAGTATACTGTATTGGTGTTTTTCTTTCTGGCTTACTTCTGAAATGTGAATTTTTAAGTAGGCTAACTTGTGCCTATAACTTGAAGGGATTTGAATGAAAACACGGAGCTCTTATAGCAATAATGATACATGTCCACAGTCCATAAAATAATCATGTTGCTTTTATGAACTTCATCTTGTTTTTTACAGTTTATTTAAGGAAGGTTACAAAATAAAGTATTTCAAATGGTAATTTATTTTGTATTTCTCAAATGATCTTCCTTGGACTTAAAAACCTGACCAAATAGTGGTGGCAGAAGGGAATGGATTCTGTTTTGGGGGAGCCTTGCTCAAAGTGTGATGGGATTTTATGAATGCACGTTTCTGGGGTTTACCAGGGCCCATGGAGACAGCGGGTTTAGGAATCAACAATCTACCTTTATTACAATGTGATTTTCTAAGCACAGTAAAGTTGAAAATCTATGATTTAAGACATTTTAAAGATAGTAAGATTAATTTAACAGATAAAACAAGAGCTCATTGAAGCTTTTAAAAGAATAATAGTACCCTACTCATCAAAGGCTAGATTTTAGAATCAGAAAACGTATTTCTACTTTTCAATGATTTGGGGCATTGTCTGATCCTACCAGAATTTGTTAACATCTTTGTTTAAGTCCAAGATAAAATATGATATAGAAAGTGTTAGTCCCTCATTTGTGTCTGACTGTTTACTACCTCATTGACTGTAGCCTGCCAGGCTCCTCTTTTCATGAAATTCTCCAGGCAAGGATACTGGCATAAGTAGTCATCCCCTTCTCCAGGGGATCTTCCTGACCCAGGGGCTGAACCTGGGTCTCTTGTGTTGCAGGCAGACTCTTTACCATCTGAGCCACTGGGGAAGCCCTAATACTGTATAATAGGTACCCAAATAAAGAACAATAAGTTGAATGTCTGTACTTGCTAGGAACCCAAAGAAGGAACTATATTGATCTGAATCTGTAGTGCATGAAATCTAAGCTCATGCTAGTGTTTTAGAAAATCACTTTAAAATAAAAAAAAGTCATTACTAAGAGGTTGGAACAAAGAAGTAATAGATTTTTAAAAATTGTAATTATCTCTCCAAATAGGAGAATATGGATGACTGTTAGAAAATCTAGGAGGAAAGTGACATGTTTGGCATTTCAGAATAGAGAAATAAGAAATTGAAAAATTTCAAATTAGAGAAAAGAAATGCCATTGTACTTGAGATAGGAGTAGAAGAAATTAGCACTTTTCTTGTCAAGTGTTCAATAGCTTTTACTAAAAGAAAGTTGAAAGCCTTTTTCAGTGTCAGGCTTGGACACAAAATTGTATTTGACTCTTTGATAATTATTACATTCTTTAGAAGTCATGCTGTTTCTGTTATAGATAAAATTGTGGGACCTGAATGCTGGAAGACAGTTTCACATACCTGTTCAACGATGGTTGGCACGAGATCAAGAGGATGGGGAAATCTGTCGAGAATTTCCTGTTTTGAACAAGGGGCAGCCCATCCTTCCAGGTAGGGCAGATCCACTCCAGGTGGCACAAATAATACTTGTTTGCCTAAATGTTGAAGGACAGGGAAGCTCAACACATGTTGAATAAATAAATAAGTGAATGATTAAGAAACTGCTTACTTCTCACAAATTGCCTCTACAGGAATGACAGCTGCATCTAAATATTTTTTAGTTGTTTCATGTACTGGCATTCAGGAATATGTTCTTGTCAACAGTTGAGCCTGTAGGAAGGTCAGCTGAAATGCCTCTTAATCAAAAAAAGAAAATTTATTCTTAGAAGGTCATGAGAGAATTGAATGTCCAATGAAGTTATTCCTGGGCTGAAAACATACAAGTCAATGTATGCTTTGCTTATCAGGCTCAGCCTTATTTTTGAAAATTTATCTATTTGATTTGAAAATGAAAACAGGACGGCTCAATGACTTTCTGAGCATTTGGCCAAAAGCAGGGGTGTGATCAGGACTTGTGTCAATGTAGATGAGAAATAGAATGTGCTTAGAGTTTGACAGTCATTGCTCATGGCCACATGAATTCAGGGGGATTCTGGTCATAATATGTGTTTGCTCTTGTGTCTGCTGACTTCTGCTTTGGAGGAGAACAGGAGAAGGGAATTATTAGATGGGCAATTGATAAAAACAGAGTTTTCTCCAGTTCAGAACATTGTCTATTAAAAAAGAAATACACGATAATAAGTATTATGTGAAGTTGAAGAAGAGCTCCACAGTGTCATAGAAGCTAATACTATATTTAGGTATATAATAACTTGGGCTTCCCTGGTGGTCAGACAGTAAAGAATCTGTCTGCAGTGTGTGAGACCTGGGTTTCATCCCTGGGTCAGAAAGATCCCCTGGAGAAGGGAATGGCAACTCACTCCAGTATTCTTGCCTGGAAAATTCTATGGACAGAGATGTTTGGTGGGTTCCAGTCCATGGGGTTGCAAAGAGTTGGACATGACTGAGGGAGTAACTCTTTTCACATAATAACTTGTGTAACTTAATAGGAAGCATGAGTCGCTGAAAAATTTGCAGAGACCAGTAATTCCTTTGTGGTTTTTAAATATGGTGTAATGAACTATTTATGAAGTTAAAATATTTTTGAAAAGGTATGGATAGTTCTGTTTACTGAAAGTGAAGGCTTGTGTGAGCCTTGTTCTCACCGTTCATAAGCCTTTCCCTCAACACTTTTTGAGTATTCTTCTCAACACTCTTCCTCATCAGCCCACCCTTCACCTGATGGGGGAGACATTCCCCAGGTGCCCTGTCCTATCCACTGTTAGTAGTGATGCAGAGGTCACATCTGCTTCTTCATTTCTCATTTTAATTGTAAAATTGCTCAAAGGAGGCATATTCTACAAATACATACTGGTTTCCCTTGTCTTCCCTATGGTAATTGTTGTGTGTGTGCTAAATTGCTTCAGTTGTGTCTTACTCTGTGTGATGTTATGAACTATTGCCTGCCAAGCTCCTCTTTCCATGGGATTCTTCAGGCAAGAATACTGGATTGCCATTTACTTCTCCAGGGGATCTTCCCGACCCAGGGACTGATATATATGCATACATATATACCAATATGATAGGCATATATATATTTTTTATTGTGGTAACAAATACATAACATTAAATTTGCTGTTCTAAACATTTGAAAATGTACAGTTCAGTAACTGTATTCACACTGTTGTGCAACAGATCTCTAGAACTCTTTCATCTTCAAGTTCAGGTTCAAGTTCAGTCACTCAGTTGTGTCCGACTCTGCGACCCCATGAATCGCAGCATGCCAGGCCTCCCTGTTCATTACCATCTCTCGGAGTTCACTCAGACTCACGTCCATCGAGTCCATGATGCCATCCAGCCATCTCATCCTCGGTCGTCCCCTTCTCCTCTTGCCCCCAATCCCTCCCAGCATCAGAGTCTTTTCCAATGAGTCAACTCTTTGCATGAGGTGGCCAAAGTATTGAAGTTTCAGCTTTAGCATCATTCCTTCCAATGAAATCCCAGGGTTGATCTCCTTCAAAATGGACTGGTTGGATCTCCTTGCAGTCCAAGAGACTCTGAAGAGTTTTCTCCAACACCACAGTTCAGAAGCATCAATTCTTCAGCGCTCAGCCTTCTTCACAGTCCAACTCTCACACCCCTACATGACCACAGGAAAAACCATAGCCTTGACTAGACGGACCTTAGTTGGCAAAGTAATGTCTCTGCTTTTGAATATGCTATCTCGGTTGGTCATAACTTTTCTTCCAAGGAGTAAGCGTCTTTTAATTTCATGGCTGCAGTCACCATCTGTAGTGATTTTGGAGCCCCCCAAAATAAAGTCTACCACTGTTTCCACTGTTTCCCCATCTATTTCCCATGAAATGATGGGACCAGATGCCATGATCTTCATTTTCTGAATGTTGAGCTTTAAGCCAACTTTTTCATTCTCGTCTTTCACCTTCATCAAGAGGCCCTTTAGATCCTCTTCACTTTCTGCCATAAGGGTGGTATCATCTGCATATCTGAGGTGATTGATATTTCTCCCAGCAGTCTTGATTCCAGCTTGTGTTTCTTCCAGCCCAGTGTTTCTCATGATGTACTCTGCATATAAGTTAAATAA
>SJYC01093530.1:0-18767 GCA_006408675.1 Madoqua kirkii | reverse complement strand
TCATCTGCATATCTGAGGTGATTGATATTTCTCCCAGCAGTCTTGATTCCAGCTTGTGTTTCTTCCAGCCCAGTGTTTCTCATGATGTACTCTGCATATAAGTTAAATAATCAGGGTGACAATATACAGCCTAGACGTACTCCTTTTCCTACTTGGAACCAGTCTGTTGTTCATGTCCAGTTCTAACTGTTGCTTCCTGACCTGTGTACAGATTTCTCAAGAGGCAGGTCAAGTGGTCTGGTATTCCCATCTCTTTCAGAATTTTCCAAAGTTTATTGTGATCCACACAGTCAAAGCCTTTGGCATAGTCAATAAAGCAGAAGTAGATGTTTTTCTGGAACTCACTTGCTTTTTCCATGATCCAGCGGATGTTGGCAATTTGATCTCTGGTTCCTCTGCCTTTTCTAAAACCACCTTGAACATCAGGAAGTTCATGGTTCACGTATTGCTGAAGCCTGGCTTGGAGAATTTTGAGCATTACTTTACTAGCATGTGAGATGAGTGCAATTGTGCAGTAGTTTGAGCATTCTTTGGCATTGCCTTTCTTTGGAATTGGAATGAACACTGCCCTTTTCCAGTCCTGTGGCCACTGCTGAGTTTTCCAAATTTGCTGGCATATTGAGTGCAGCACTTTGACAGCATCATCTTTCAGGATTTGAAACAGCTCAACTGGAATTCCATCACCTCCACTAGCTTTGTTCGTAGTGATGCTTTCTAAGGCCCACTTGACTTCACATTCCAAGATGTCTGGCTCTAGATACAAAGCTGAAATTCTGTTTCTTCTTGTTAGAGTTTGGGCAGTGTTTTTCAAGCAATTGTTTCACTTTGTGGAAATTTGTTTCAAATTTGTGGAAATAGAATTTTCCATGATGTTCTTTTATTATTAAAAGTTCCACAGGATCTGTAGTGGTTCTCCCTGTTTCACTTCTAATATTTGTAACTTGTATCGTTTCTTTTTGCTTAGTTAGCCTGGATTGAGGCTTATCAATTTTATTGATCTGTTCAAAGAACCAGCTTTTGGTTTCATTGATTTTTTTTCCTATTGATTCACTATTTTCAGTTTCATTGATTTCTGCTCCAAGTCTTATTTCTTTTCTTATTGCTTCCTTTGGGTTTAATTTGTTCTTGTTTTCTAGTTTCCAAAACTTAGATGATTAATTTTAGATCTTTTTTTTCTAATGTATGCATTCAGTGCTATAATTTTCTCTAAGCATTACTTTTTTCTGCATCCCACAAATTTTGATAAGTTGTATTTTCATTTTCACTTAGTTCAGAACATTTAAAAATTTCTCCTGAGAGTTCTTCTTTGACCCATGTGTTATTTAGAAGTGTGTTATTTAGTCTCCATATGTTATGGGATTTTCTAGTTATCTTTCCGTTATTGATTTCTAGTTTTAATTTCACTGTGGTCTGAGAGCAGACAATGTATGATTTCTGTTCTAAGTTTGTTAGGTGTGTTTTATGGCCCAGACTGAGGTCTATCCTCGTGACTATCCCGTGTGAGCTTGGGAAGAATGTGTATTCTGCTGTTGTTGTATGAAATAATCTAGTGATGTGTATTATAAACTATTGATCAGTAGTGTTATTGGATTCACCTATGTCCTTACTGATTTTCTGCCCATGAGGTCTGTCCATTTCTGAGAGAGAAGTGTTGAAGCCTCCACAATGGTAGTGGCTATATCTCTTTCTCCCTGCAATTCTATCAGTTTTACCTTCTATAGTTTGATGCTCTGTTAGGATTATCACTCTAACATTAAGGATTATCATGTCTTCTTGAGGAATTGACCCTTTTATTATTATGAAATGCTCTATTCCTGATAGCCTTTCCTGTTTGACATGTGCTCTGTTTGAAATTTAGTCCTCAACAACCTTGGTTCGGGAGAAGGCAGTGGCACCCCACTCCAGTACTCTTGCCTGGAAAATCCCATGGGTGGAGGAGCCTGGTAGGCTGCAGTCCATGGGTCGTTAAGAGTCGGACACGACTGAGTGACTTCACTTTCACTTTTCACTTTCACCCATTGGAGAAGGAAATGGCAACCCACTCCAATATTCTTGCCTGGAGAATCCCAGGGACGGGGAAGCCTGTGGGCTGCCGTCTATGGGGTCCCATAGAGTTGGCTGCGACTGAAGCAACTTAGCAGCAGTAGCAGCAGCTGTTTGAAGTTAATACAACTACTCCTGTTTTCTTTAGATTAGTGTTAGCAGGCTATATTTTCCCCATCAATTTACTTTTAATTTATGTGTATATTTACTTTTAAACTGGTTTTCTTGTAGACAACATATGTGTGTGTGTACTAAGTTGCTTCAGTCACGTCTATCTCTGTGTGACCCCATGGACCATAGCCTACCAGGCTCCTCTGGTCCATCGGATTCTCCAGGCAAGAATACTGGAGTGGGTTCCCATATCCTCTTACAGGGGATCTTCCTGACCCAGAATCAAACCTGCATCTCTTACATCTCCTACATTGGCAGGTGAGTCTTTTACCACTAGCGCCACCTGGGAAGCCCAAACAACATATAGTTGGGTCTTATTTTTAGATTGACTCTGACAATCTCTGTTGTTTAATTGTTTTTTTAAAATCATGATGTTCAAAGTGATAATTGATATAATCAGATTAATATCTACTGTATTTGCTACTGTTTTTGTTATTCTTATTCTTTATTCCTATATTTATCTTTTACTCTTTTTCTGTCTTTTGTGGCTTCAAGTGAACATTCAATTGAGAAACTCATTCTATTTCTGTTTTTTTTTAAAGCATATCTGTGACACTTAAAAAAAAGGAAACTTTACTAAGTGGTTGCCCTAGAGTTTACAAATATATACTTACAGCTAATCCAAGACCACTTCAAATCACACTATATGTTTTCATAAGCAGTATGAATCAGGACCAGGAGCAGACCAGAAGCTGACTGTGGCTCAGATCATGAACTCTGTATTACAAATTTCAGACTTAAATTGAAGAAAGTGGGGAAAACCTCTAGACCATTCAGGTATGACCTAAATAAAATCCCTTATGATTATACAGTGAAAGTGACAAATAGATTCAAGGGATTAGATCTGATATACAGAGTGCCTGAAGAACTATGGGTGGAGGTTTGTAACACTGTACAGTGTAACAGTGAACAAGACCATCCCCAAGAAAAAGAACTGCCAAAAGGCAGGATAATTGTCTGAGGAGTCCTTACAAATAGCTGAGAAAAGAAGAAAAGCTTAAGGCAAAGGAGAAAAGGAAAAATATACCCTTTGAACGTTGAATGCAGAGTTCCAAAGAATAGCAAGGAGAGATAAGAAAGCCTTCCTCAGTGAGCAATGCAAAGAAATAGAGGAAAAAAATAGAATAGGAAAGACTAGAGATCTCTTCAAGAAAATTAGAGATACCAAGGGAATATTTCATGCACAGATGGATACAATAAAGGACAGAAATGATATGGACCTAAAAGAAGCAAAATATGTTAAGAAGAGGTGGCACGAATACACAGAAGTCCAGATAATCACAATGGTGTGATCACTCACCTAGAGCCAAACACCCTGGAATGCAAAGTCAAGTGGTCCTTAGGAAGCATCACTACAAGCAAACTAGTGGAGGTGATGGAATTCCAATTGAGCTATTTTAGATTCTAAAAGATGATGCTGTGAAAGTGCTGCACTCATATGCCAGCAAATTCGGAATACTCAGCAGTGGTAACAGGACTGGAAAAGGTCAGTTTTCATTCCAATCCCAAAGAAAGGCAATGCCAAAGAGTGTTCAAACTACTGCACAATTGCACTCACCTCACATATTAGCAGAGTAATGCTAAAATCCTCCAAGCCAGGCTTCAACAGTACATGAACTGTGAACTTCCAGATGTTCAAGCTGGATTTGGAAAAGGCAGAGTAAACAGAGATCAAATTTCCAACATCTATTGGATCCCTGAAAAAGTAAGAGAGTTCCAGAAAAACATCTGATTTATTGACTACACGAAAGCCTTTGACTGTGTGGCTCACAAGAAACTGTGGAACATTCTAAAGAGATGGGAATACCAGACCACCTTACCTGCCTCCTGAGAAATCTGTATGCAGGTCAAGAAGCAGCAGTTAGAACTGGACATAGAAAAACAGACTGGTTCCTAATCAGGAAAGGAGTACATTAAGACTGTATATTGTCACCCTGACAATATATATTGTTTTAAAACTCATGATTTAGAAAACTAAGATCATGGCATCTGGTCCCATCACTTTATGGCAAGTAGATGGAGAAAAAGTGGAAACAGTGGCTGACTTTTATTTTTTTAGGCTCCAAAATCACTGCAGATGGTGACTACAGCCATGAAATGAAAAGACGCTTACTCCCTGGAAGAAAAGACATGACCAACCTAGACAATGTATTAAAAAGAAGAGACATTACTTTGCTAGCAAAGCTTCTTCTAGTCAAAGCTATGGTTTTTCCAATAGTCATGTATGGATGTGAGAGTTGGACTATAAAGAAAGCTGAGCTCTAAAGAAGTGGTGCTTTCGAGCTGTGGTGTTGAAGAAGACCAATCAGTCCATCCTAAAGGAAATCAGTCCTGGATGTTCATTGGAAGGACTGATGTTGAAGCTGAAACTCCAGTACTTTGGCCACCTCATTGAAAAACTGACTCACTGGAAAATACCCTGATGCTGGGAAAGATTTAAGGCAGGAGAGGGAGATAACAGAGAATGAAATGGTTGGATGGAATCACTGACTTGATGGACATGAGCATGAGCAAGGTCCAGGAGTTAGTGATGGACAAGGAAGCCTGGTGTGCTGCAGTCCATGGGGCTGCAAAGAGTTGGATATGATTGAGTGACTGAACTGAACTGAGTCCAAGACCACTTCAAATCATACTATATGTTTTCATGAGTAGTATGAATACCTTAAAAATTAATTTATTTAATTTAATCAGAGGCTAATTACTTTACAGTATTGTAGTGGTTTTTGCCATACATTGACAGGAATCAGCCATAGTTGTACATGTGTCCCACATCCTAAACCCTGCCTCCCACCTCCATACCCATTCCATCCCTTAGGGTCGTCCCAGTGCACCAGACCTGAGTGTCCTTTCTCATGCATTGAACCTGGACTGGCAATCTATTTCATATATGGCAATACACATGTTTTAATGTTATTCTCTCAAATCATCCCATCCTTGCCTTCTCCCACAGAGTCCCAAAGTCTGTTCTTTATCTCTGTGTCTCTTTTGCTGTCTTGCATATATGGTCATCATTACCATATTTCTAAATTCCGTATATATGTGTTAATATACTGTATTGGTGTTTTTCCTTTGACTTACTTCACTCTGTATGATAGGCTCCAGTTTCATCCACCTCATTAGAACTGATTCAAATGCGTTCTTTTTAATGACTGAGTAACATCCCATTGTGTATATGTACGACAGCTTTCTTATCCATTCCTCTGCTGATGGACATCTAGGTTGCTTCCATGACCTAGCTATTGTAAGCAGTGCTGCAGTGAACATGGGGTACACGCATCTCTTTAAATTCTGGTTTCCTCGGTGTGTATGCCCAGCAGTGGGATTGCTGGGTCATATGGCAGTTCTATTTCCAGTGTTTTAAGGAATCTCCACACTGTTCTCCATAGTGGTTGTACTAGTTTGCATTCCCACCAACAGTATCAGAGGGTTCCCTTTTGTCCACACCCTCTCCAGCATTTATTGTTTGTAGACTTTTGGATAGCAGCCATTCTGACTGGCATAAGATGGTACCTCATTGTGGTTTTGATTAGCATTTCTCTGAGAATGAGTAATGTTGAGCATCTTTTCATGTGTTTGTTATACATCTGTATGTCTTCTTTGGAGAAATATCTGTTTAGTTCTTTAGCCCATTTTTTGATTGGGTCATTTATTTTTCTGATATTGAGCTGCAAGAGTTGCTTGTATATTTTTGAGATTAGTTGTCAGTTGCTTCATTTACTATTATTTTCTCCCATTCTGAAGGCTGTCTCTTCACCTTGCTTATAGTTTCCTTTAGTGAGCAAAAGCTTTTAAGTTTAATTAAGTCTCATTTGTTTATTTTTGCTTTTATTTCCATTACCCTGGGAGGTGGGTCATAGAGGATCCTGCTGAGATTTACATCAGAGAGTGTTTTGCCTATGTTTTCCTCTAGGAGTTTTATAGTTTCTGGTCTTAACGTTTAGATATTTAATCCATTTTGAGTTTAGTGTATGGTGTTAAAAAGTGTTCTAGCCTCATTCTTTTACAAGTGGCTGACCAGTTTTCCTAGCACCACTTGTTAAAGAGATTGTCTTTTCTCCATTGTATATTCTTGCCTCCTTTGTCAAAGATAATGTGTCTGTAGGTGCATGAGTTTATTTCTGGGCTTTCTATTTTGTTCCATTGATCTATATTTCTTTGTGCCAGTACCATACTGTCTTGATGACTGTAGCTTTGTCATATAGCCTGAAGTCAGGTAGGTTGATTTTCCCAGTTCCATTCTTTCTCAAGATTGCTTTGGCTGTTCAAGTTTTTTGTGTGTTTCTATATAAATTATGAAATTATTTGTTCTAGTTCTGTGAAAAATATAGTTGGTAGCTTCATAGGGATTGCATTGAATCTATAGATTGCTTTGAGTAGTATACTAATTTTCACTATATTGATTCTTCCAGTTTGTGAACATGGTATATTTCTCCATCTGTTTGTGTCATGTTTGATTTCTTTCATCAGTGTTTTATAGTTTTCTATATACAGATCTTTTGTTTCTTTAGGTAGATATATTCCTAAGTATTTTATTCTTTTTTTTTTTGCAATGGTGAGTGGAATTGTTTCCTTAATTTCTCTGACAATGAGAAGACCATACTGTTTTCTCATTGTTGGTGTATAGGTATGCAAGGTATTTCTGTGTTAATTTTATACTCTGCAACTCTACTGTATTCGTTGATTAGCTCTAGCAATTTTCTGGTCGTGTCTTTAAGGTTTTCTATGTAGAGGATCATGTAATCTGCAAGCAGTAAGAGTTTAACTTCTTTTCCAATCTGAATTCCTTTTACTTCTTTTTCTTCGCTGATTGCTGTGGCTAAAACTTCCCAAACTATGTTAAATAGTAGTGGTGAGAGTGGGCACCCTTGCCTTGTTCCTGACTCTAGGGGAAATGCTTTCGATTTTTCACTATTTAGGATAATGTTTGCTATGGATTTATCATATATGGCTTTTATTATGTTGAGGTATATTCCTTCTGTGCCTGCTTTCTGGAGGGTTTTTGATTATAAATGGATGTTGAATTTTGTCAAAGGCTTTCTCTGCATCTATTGAGATAATCATATGGCTGTTATTTCTCAATTTGTTAATGTGGTGTATCACATTGATTGATTTGTAAGTACTGAAGAATCCTTGCATCCCTGGGATAAAGCCCACTTGGTCATGATGTATGATCTTTTTAATATGTTGTTGGATTCTGTTTGTTAGAATTTTTTTGAGGATTTTTGCACCTATGTTTATCAGTGATATTGGCCTATAGATTTCTTTTTTTGTGGCATCTTTGTCAGGTTTTGGTATTAGGGTGATGGTGGCCACATAGAATGAATGGCAGTTTACCTTCCTCTGCAATTTTCTGGAAGTTTGAGTAGGATAGGTGTTAGCTCTTCTTTAAGTTTTTGGTAGAATTCACCTGTGAAGCCATCTGGTATTGGGCTTTTGTTTATTGGAAGATTTTTGATTACAGTTTCAATTTCTGTGCTTGTGATGGGTCTGTTAAGATTTTCTATTTCTTCCTGGTTCAGTTTTGGAAAGTTATACTTTTCTAAGAATTCGTCCATTTCTTCCAAGTTGTCCATTTTATTGTCATATAGTTGCTGACTGTAGTCTCTTATGATCCTTTGTATTTCTGTGTTCTCTGTTGTGATTTCTCCATTTTCATTTCTAATTTTGTTGATTTGAATCTTCTCCCTTTGTTTCTAGATGAGTCTGGCTAATGGTTTGTCTATTTTATCAGTCTTCTCAAAGAACCAGCTTTTAGTTTTGTTGCTTTTTGCTGTACTCCCCTTTGTTACTTTTTCATTTATTTCTGCCCTAATTTTTATGATTTCTTTCTTTTTATTAACCCTGGGGTGCTTCATCGTTCTTTTTCTAGTTGCTTTAGGTGTAAAGTTAGATTATTTATTTGATTTCTCTCTTGTTTCTTGAGATAAGCTTGTATTGCACTGCTTTTACTGAATCTCATAGGTTTTGGGTTGTTGTGTTTTCATTTTCATTTGTTGCTATGCATATTTTGATTTCTTTCGTGATTTGTTGGTTATTCAGAAGTGTGTTGTTTAGCCTCCATATATTTGTATTTTTAATAGTTTTTTTCCTGTAGTTGACATCTAGTCTTACTGCATTGTGATCAGAAAAGATGCTTGAAATGATTTCCATTTTTTAAAATTTACCAAAGCTAGGTTTATGGCCCAGAATGTGATCTGTCCTGGAGAATCTTCCGTGTGCACTTGAGAAAAAGGTGAAATTCAATATTTGAGGGTGAAATGTCCTATAGATATCAATTAGGTCTAGCTGGTTGATTGTATCATTTAAAATTTGCTTCCTTGTTAATTTTCTATTTGGTTGATCTATTCATATGTGTGAGTGGGGTATTAAAGTCTCCCACTATTATTGTGTTACTGTTAATTCCCTTTCATACTTGTTAGCATTTGCCTTACATATTGTGGCGTGCCTATGTTGAATGCATATATATTTATAATTATTCTACCTTCTTCTGGTTTTAGAAAAGGCAG
Organism: Madoqua kirkii; assembly: GCA_006408675.1. NCBI lineage: Eukaryota > Metazoa > Chordata > Mammalia > Artiodactyla > Bovidae > Madoqua > Madoqua kirkii. The sequence continues at coordinate 10,047 of SJYC01093530.1, read as the reverse complement.
AGAAACCAGAGATCTAATTGAGAGTTCCAGAAAAACATCTATTTCTGCTTTATTGACTATGCCACAGCCTTTGACTATGTGGATCACAATAAACTGTGGAAAATTCTGAAAGAGATGGGAATACCAGACCACCTGATCTGCCTCTTGAGAAACCTGTATGCAGGTCAGGAAGCAACAGTGAGAACTGGACGTGGAACAACAGACTTGTTCTAAATAGGAAAAGGAGTATGTCAAGGCTGTATATTGTCACCCTGCTTATTTAACTTCTATGCAGAGTACATTATGAAAAATGCTGGGCTGGAAGAAGCACAAGCTGGAATCAAGATGGCCAGGAGAAATATCAATAACCTCAGATATGCAGATGACACCACCTTTATGGCATAAAGTGAAGAGGAACTAAATAGCCTCTTGGTGAAAGTGAAAGAGGAGAGTGAAAAAGTTGGCTTAAAGCTCAACATTCAGAAAACGAAGATTATGCCATCTGGTCCCATCACTTCATGGGAAATAGATGGGGAAACAGTGGAAACATTGTCAGACTTTATTTTTGGGGGCTCCAAAATCACTGCAGATGGTGATTGCAGCCATGAAATTAAACGATGTATACTCCTTGGAAGAAAAGTTACGACCAACCTAGATAGCATTTTGAAAAGCAGACGTATTACTTTGCCAACAAAGGTCTGTTTAGTCAAGCCTATGGTTTTTCCTGTGCTCATGTATGGATGTGAGAGTTGACTGTGAAGAAAGCTGAGCACCAAAGAATTGATGCTTTTGAACTGTGGTGTTGGAGAAGACTCTTCAGAGTTCCTTGGACTGCAGGGAGGTCTAACCAGTCCATCCTAAAGGAGATCAGTCCTGGGTGTTCATTGGAAAGACTGATGCTAAAGCTGAAACTCCAGTACTTTGGCCACCTCATGTGAAGAGTTGACTCATTGGACAAGACTGTGATGCTGGGAGGAATTAGGGGCAGGAGGAGAAGGGGATGACAGAGGATGAGATGGTTGGATGGCATCACCGACTCAATGGACATTAGTTTGAGTGAACTCCAGGAGTTGGTGATGGACAGGGAGGCTTAGCGTGCTGTGATTCATGGGGTTGCAGAGTCGGACATGACTGAGCAACTGAACTGAACTGAACTTGGATTGATCCTTTGATTGTTATGTAGTGTCATTCTTAGTCTCTTTTCATGGCCTTTACTTCAAAGTCTATTTTATCTGATATGAGTATTGCTACTCCTGCTTTCTTTTGGTCTCTGTTTGTGTGGAATATGTTTTACCAGCCATTCACTTTCAGCCTGTATGTGTCCCTTGTTTTGAGGTGGATTTCTTGTAGACAGCATATATAAGGGTCTTGTTTTTGTATCCATTAAGCCAGTCTATTCTGATTTGGGTATTCAGCTCATTTACATTTAAGGTAATTATTGATAAGTATGATCCCATTGCCACTTACTTTGTTGTTTTGAGTTCGAGTTTATAAACTTTTTCTGTGCTTTCTGTCTAGAGGAGATCCTTTAGCATTTGTTGAAGTGCTGGTTTGGTGGTGCTGAATGCTCTCAGCTTTTGCTTGTCTGTAAAGCTTTTGATTTCTCCTTCATATTTGAATGAGATCCTTGCTGGGTATAGAAATCTGTGTTGTAGGTTTTTCTCTTTCATCACTTTAAGTATGTCCTGCCACTCCCTTCTGGCCTGAAGAGTTTCTGTTGAAAGATCAGCTGTTTTCCTTATGGGAATCCCCTTGTGTGTTGTTGTTTTTTCCCTTGCTGCTTTTAATATTTGCTCTTTATGTTTGATCTTCATTATTTTGATTAATATGTGTCTTGGGGTGTTTTGCCTTGGGTTTATCCTGTTTGGATCTTTCTGAGTTTCTTGGACTTGGGTGACAGTTTTAGGGAAGTTTTCAACTATTATCTCCTTAAGTATTTTCTCATGCCCTTTCTTTTTGTCTTCTGGGACTCCTATGATTTGAATGTTGGGGTGTTTAACACTGTCCCAAAGGTCTCTGTGATTGTCCTTATTTCTTTTAGTTCTTTTTTCTTTTCTTCTCTCTGCTTCATTTATTTCCACCATTCTATCTTCCACCTCACTTATCCTATCTTCTGCCTCAGTTATTCAGCTGTTGCTTCCCTCTAGAGTGCTTTTGATCTCAGTTATTGCATTACTCATTATTGATTGACTCTTATTTATTTCTTCCAGGTCCTTATTAAACATTTCTTGCATCTTCTAAATCCTTGTCTCTAGTCTGTTTATCTGTAGCTCCATTTTGTTTTCAAGATTTTGGATCATCTTTACTATCATTCTGAATTCTTTTTCAGGTAGACTCCCTATCCCGACCTCTTTTGTTTGGTTTGGTGGGCATTTATCATGTCCTTTTTCCTGATGAATATTTCTCTGCCTTTTAATTTTGTTTAGATTGCTGTGTTTGGGGTGGCCTTTCTGTAGGCTGAAAATTTGTGGTTTCTCTTTATTGTGGAGGTTGCTCCCTGTGTGTGGGGTAGGACTAGTGTCCTGTCAAGGTTTCCTGGTTAGAGAAGCTTGCGTCTGTGTTCTGGTGGGTGGAGCTGGATCTCTTCTCTCTGGAGTGCAGTGAAGTGACTAGTAGTGAGTTTTAGGGTGTCTATGGGTTTGATGTGACTTTGAGCAGTCTGTATTTTAATGTTTAGGGCTGTGTTCCTGTGTTGCTGGAGAGTTAGCGTGGTATGTCTTGCTCTGGAACTTGTTGGCTCTTTCATTTCAGTGTAGGTACAGAGGCTTTTCGATGAGCTCTTGTCAATTAATGTTCCCTGGAGTCAGGAGTTTTCTGGTGTTCTCAAGTTTTGGATTTAAGCCTCCTAACTCTGGCTTTCAGTCTTACTCTTATAGTAGCCTCAAGACTTCACCATCCATACAGCACAGATAATAAAATATCTAGGTTAATGGTGAAAAGATTCTCCATAGAGAGGGACACTCAGAGAGGTTCACAGGGTTACATGGAGAAGAGAAGAGGGAGGAGGGAGATAGAAGTGATCAAGAAGAGAAGAATGGGAGTCAAAAGGGGAGAGACCAATCTAGCCAGTAATCTGTTTCCTAAGTGTTCTTCACAGCCCGGACATCCAGAGAGATTCACAAGTTAAGTAGAGAAGGGGGAGGGAGGAGATAGAGGTGACCTGGGGAGGAAAGGGAGAGTCAAAAGGGGAGAGAGCAATCAAGCCAGTAATCACAGTTTAGTTCAGTTCAGTCACTCAGTCATGTCTGACTCTTTGTAACCCCATTGACTGCAGCATGCCAGGCCTCCTTGTCCATCACCAACTCCTGGAGTTACTCAAACTCATGCCCATTGAGTGGGTGATGCCATCCAACCATCTCATCCTCTGTCGTCCCCTTCTACTCCCGCCTTCAATCTTTCCCAGCATCAGGGTGTTTTGATATGAGTCAGATTTTCACATCAGGTGGCCAAAGTATTGGAGTTTCAGCTTCAACATCAGTCCTTCCAATGAATATTCAGTACTGATTTCCTTTAGGATGGACTGTTAGGACCTCCTTGCAGTCCAAGAGACTCTCAAAAGTCTTCTCCAAAACCAAAATTCAAAACCATCAATTCTTTGGCACTAGCTTTCTTTATTGTCCAACTCTCACATCCATACATGACTACTGGAAAAACCATAGCTTTGACTAGAAGGACCTTTGTTGGCAAAGTAATGTCTCTGCTTTTTAAAATGTTGTCTAGGTCGGTCATGACTTTTCTTTCAAGGAATAAGCGTCTTTTAATTTCATGGCTGCAGTCACCATCTGCAGTGATTTTCAAGCACCCCAAAATAAAGTCTGCCACTGTTTCCACTGTTTATCCATCTATTTGCCATGAAGTGTTGGGACTGGATGCCATGACCTTCGTTTTCTGAATGTTGAGCTTTAAGCCAACTTTTTCTCTCTCCTCTTTCACTCTCATCAAGAGCCGCTGTAGTTCTTCTTCACTTTCTGCCGTTAAGGGTGTTGTCCTCTGCATATCTGAGGTTACTGATATTTCTCCCAGCAATCTTGATTCCAGTTTGTGCTTCATCCAGCCCAGTGTTTCTCATGATGTACTCTGCATAGAAGTTAAATAAGCAGGGTGACAATATTGACATACTCATTTTCCTGTCTGGAACCAGTCTGTTGCTCCATGTCCAGTTCTAACTGTTGCTTCTTGACTTGCATACAGATTTCTCAAGAGGCAGGTCAGGTGGTCTGGTATTCCCATCTCTTTCAGAATTTTTCACAGTTTATTGTGATCCACATAGTCAAAGGCTTTGGCATAGTGAATAAAGCAGAAATAGATGTTCTTCTGGAACCCTCTTACTTTTTTGATGATCCAGCAGATGTTGGCAATTTGATCTCTGCCTTCTCTAAACTAGCTTGAATATCTGGAAGTTCATGGTTCACATATTGTTGAAGCCTGGCTTGGAGAATTTTGAGCATGACTTACTAGCGTGTGAGATGAGTGTAATTGTATAGTAGTTTCAACATTCTTTGACATTGCCTTTCTTTGGGACTGGAATGAAAACTGACCTTTTTCATTTTTCAGTCCCTTGGCCACTGCTGAGTTTTCCAAATTTGCTGGCATATTGAGTGCAGCACTCTCACAGCATCATCTTTCAGGATTTGAAATAACTCAACTGGAATTCCATCACCTCCACTTAGCTTTGTTTGTAATGGTGCTTCCTAAGGCCTACTTGACTTCACATTCCAGGATGTCTGGCTCTAAGTGAGTGATCATACCATCATGATTATCTGGGTCATGAAGATCTTTTTTGTACAGTTCTTCTGTGTATTCTTGTCACCTCTTCTTAATATCATCTGCTTCTGTTAAGTGAAAGTGAAATCGCTCAGTCGTGTCCAACTCTTTGCGACCCCATGGACTGTAGCCTACTGGGCTCCTCCGTCGATGGGATTTTCCAGGCAAAGGTACTGGAGTGGGTTGCCATTAGGTCCATACCATTTCTGTCCTTTATCGAGGCCATCTTTGCATGAAATGTTCCCTTGGTAACTCTAATTTTTTTGGAGAGATCTCTAGTCTTTCCCATTCTGTTTCTTTCCTCTATTTCTTTGCACTGATTGCTGAGGAAGGCTTTCTTTTCTCTACTTGCTATTCTTTGGAACTCTGCATTCAGATGCTTATATTTTTCCTTTTCTCCTTTGCTTTTTGCTTCTCTTCTTTTCACAGCTATTTGAAAGGCCTCCCCAGACAGCCGTTTTGCTTTTTTGCATTTCTTTTTGTTGCGGATGGTCTTGATCACTGTCTCCTGTACAATGTCATGAACCTATGTCCATGGTTCATCAGGCAGTCTGTCTATCAGATCTAGTCCCTTAAATCTATTTCTCCCTTCCATTATATAATCATTAGGGATTTGAGTTAGTTCATACCTGAATGGTCTAGTGGTTTTCTCTACTTTCTTCAATTTAAGTCTGAATTTTGCAATAAGGAGTTCATGATCTGAGCCACTGTGAGGTCCAGGTAATCACACCCCTAAACAAAAATGGGTACTGAAGATTAGATTCTTAAGGTATAAATCTGATAACAAATACCAAAACACAAAGATTAAAAATCTAGAGTAGAGGTTAGACTCACAAACATGTAATATTAAAAATCCAAAAGAAATCAATCACAAAAATTATAAAAATATATATGAAATTTGCTTTAAAAATAGGATTTTTTTTCAGTAAGGTAATAGTAGGTTATAAAAATGAAAATTAAAGGAGTAATAACTTAAAAATTAAAAAATTAAAAAAAACCAATACAGTACTGTAAAATAGAATAAAGTATTAAAAAAATAAAATAAATAAAAAAAATAAAAAATAAAAAAAATAAAATGATTATAGTAAAAACATATTTAGGAATTTCTCTGGAGCTGTTGAGGGCAGTGTGTGGTAGTTCAGTTTCAGATAGTTTCTTGTTTCAGCTTACATTTCTTCTCAAGGTCTATAGGCCCCTTCCAATACTTAGTCAATGCTAACTACAGAGTTTTAATCTGTTCCATCTGTCACTTCCAAAGTGGTTTCCTGTTGTTTGTTTATTTTGGCTTCCTCTATTTTCAAGTCTCTTCAGTGTCTTAATTTCTACCCTGACACAAGGGGGAAAGGTGGTCACTTATTTAGGCTCACTAGTTCAATTCTGTTGTGGGGAGGGAGGAATACTGCAAGCAAATATCACTGGCTTGTGTGAGGAGTGCTCATAGTATAGGCACCACACTGGGTTTGCCCCAGCTCACGGAGGCATGTGGTTTGCTGATCTACACTGCTCAGGCTCCAAGCTGCTCTGCTGGGTGTACTGTCCAAAGCGGACCCTGCCTTTCATACACTGCCCAGGTATAAGCTGCTCAGGTTTGGGCACTCCACAAAGGCACAGACTCAGTTGGGCATGTGTTTGATGCCCTTCCCAGGTCTGAGCAGCTCAGGTGACCAGGTGCTTGGCCAGCTCGCTGTTCCAGGTGGGCTGTGCATCTTAATCACTTCCCTGGTCCTGGCTGTTTGGTTTCCTGGGTGCGCCACGAGAGCGCTGTCTCAGGTGTGCCGTGTGTCTCCTCTGGGGAGCTAATCTCAGGCTGCAACCCTCCTGGCAAATGTCAACTGCCCAGGATCCCAGGAAGATGTGGTTAGCAACTGGGAGCCTGCTCACAGTTTGGTGGAGGATTCCATCTCTGGGGTCGAGATTGCCTCTTGCCTTCTGGCTCCGGCTGTTGCCCACCTGCCTCTCTGCCTCCCGTGGGCAGTGATGGGCCAGTCTGCAGCCTGCTAGCTCTCTTTTAGTATTTGCTCAGTCCTTTGTTCTGTGAGATGTCAACTGCCCAGGATCCCAGGAAGATGTGGTTAGCAACTGGGAGCCTGCTCACAGTTTGGTGGAGGATTCCATCTCTGGGGTCGAGATTGCCTCTTGCCTTCTGGCTCCGGCTGTTGCCCACCTGCCTCTCTGCCTCCCGTGGGCAGTGATGGGCCAGTCTGCAGCCTGCTAGCTCTCTTTTAGTATTTGCTCAGTCCTTTGTTCTGTGAGCAGGCCAGACTGCACCTTAGGTTAGAGCTTTTTGCGGGAAAGTTCTCTCTCTTTTTTTTCTCTCTCTGGCTATCCCACAGTTTGGGTTGTTAGCTCACATTTGCTCTCTCAGATTGTCCTCAGGACATTCAGGCCAGGTCCTTACCCTAAGCATGGAGCCCACGTCTCCCTGTCCAGCCCCCGCCTGCCGGTGGTGAATGGGGGTGTCTGGGCTGCTTCTCCGCTGGGAGTTGTGGTTAGGCACATATACTGTGGTTCCCCCCACCCCCCACCCCCTTTATTTTGCCCTCTGAGATTCCAAAACTCCCCATAGACCCGCCAGTGACAGGGTTTCCTACTGTTTGGAAACTTCTCCTTCACAACTCGCTCCCCAGGATGGGTCTCCGTCCCTAACTCTTTTGTCTCTCTTTTTGTCTTTTGTATTTTGTCCTACCTCCTTTTGAAGAGAATGGGCTGCCTTTCTGGGTGCCTGGTGTCCTCCGCCAGCATTCAGAAGTTGTTTTGTGGAAGTTGTTCAGCACTCAGATGATCTTCTGATGAATTTGTAGGGGAGAAGGTGGTCTGGCTATCCTATTCCTCTACCATCTTCTGAATACCTTTTGACAAAATAAATATTCTTCCCCTCTTACCCACTGTATCATTGCTATAATTAATTTCTTTTATATATAAGCAAATGTTATATGTACATAAACACATAATTCTGCTAAATCCCCATTCTCCTGCTACTATTTACTATTCAGAGCCTTCATATAGCTGCTGCATGCATTCTGTCAAGATTCTGTAGCTATATTCAGTGAGAGAGACTGAGTGGGGTGTGCCGCTCCATCTTACCTGGACCTGGAGCTCTTGATTAGAAATGTGTAATTTTTCTATCATATGAGTGGTTGTTATTGTTTAGTCACTCAGTCGTATCTGACTCTTTGTGACTTCACAGACTGTAGCCCTCCAGTCTTCTCTGTCCGTGGGATTTCCCAGGCACCAATACTGGAGCAGGTTGCCATTTCATTCTGCAGAGGATCTTCTGGTGCTTGGCAGTAAGGCTTGTTTTTTTGTTGTTGTTGTTGTCAGTGACAGTATATGAAGTACATGTGGCAACAGGTGAGCTTTGGAATGCTGGAACAGCAGCAAACATCTACATTTCTGTTTATGGGGAAAAAGGAGATACAGGATCCAGACAACTATTTCGATCAAAGAGCACTTTGAAGTTTTTAAGAGGACAAGTAAGTAACAAAAAGTCTTTTCTCTGAGTTTTAAGTTTTTATGGTTAAAAAATAAAATATGCCATCTTTACTACAGTTTATCAGTGAATAACCCAGGTTTTAGGGGCCTGCACATGCCATGTATGAGGCGTGTAAAAAGTCACAAACTTTCCTATCTCTTGATGGAGTTCCCGCTTCATTCTGCATGGGACTGGTGCTGCACCTTCTTTCCTGGTGTTCAGCATTGTCCCAGAAGTATTCCAGTCCACATGCTGTCATTAAAATGGTGCCTCTATGGGGAACAAGGGCTTGGTTCTCCCTGTCCATCATCATGCTGAAGTCACTACCAATTGTCTGATTTTCAGCACCTGTATATTGTTAATTAAGGATTACTATGTACAGTTGACCCATGAACAACACAGGAGGTTAGGAACTCTGGCCCCATACAGTTGAAAATGTGCGTATAGCTTTACAGTTGACCTTCCACATCCATGTTCTGCAACCTAGGATTCAACCAACCTCGCTGATTGTATAATGCTGTAGTACATGTTTATTGGAAAAAAAATCCACATAGAAGTGGACCTGTGTAAGTTCAAACCTGTGTTGTTCACTGACCAACTGTAGCATCTTTCATCGTCAAATATAGAAACTGAATGTATTACATTATATTTACTATCACTGATACTAATATGTAAGTAATACTTAATTTCTTAAAACTTCTTAAAACTGAGTAATTTATAGACAACCCATTATAGTTATCTCAACTGTTTTTTGAGGATGCAAATGGCCTTTGAGTATGTCAACATATTTTCATTGTTTCCCCTCTTTTCTTAGAGTTCTTTATGTCAGTCATCATAAATATAATAACACATGATTTGCTTTGCTAGTATTTCTGTCATTGCATAGAAAATCTTCCTTTTCCAGCAGATTTCATTCATGAATAAAGAAATGGCAGTATTACTCATTTACCATTACCAGGCATTGACTATTTTTATAAATAAATGCTAATGGCTTTATCTGTTATTTATATTTTTATAGTCCATTTATGTAGAGGTAGAGTGATGGCAAAGGAAGGTATTAATAATATTATAAATATCAGAGAATCTGAGCTCTGACACTGGTTCTATGCCTCCCTGTTTTTATCTGTAGAGAGGATATTTTTTTTCTCACCTAGTGATTTTTAAGGATAAAATATATGTGAAAATATTTCAAAACATATAAGACACGTATCTTTTGTTATTGAATTATTTTTCAACTGATACACTAAATCGTGTATTTTTCTTGTTCTTTAATCTGTATCCTTAGCTTAGGTTTTAGTGAAAGAACTCTGGGCTCCTCACTTTTACCTGTATTCTGAATACACAAACCACTGGAGCACAAACATGCATAGTTTTGATGGTAGCAGTGCACTGAGACTTCAGGCAAAATGTTTTAAATGTTCAATAATTTTTGCATCAATATTTTAAAATTACTTTAGAAACATTTTTGTGATTGGTCCGTAATCATTGCTAAAACATTTCATTCAGGACAGATGAAAGTTTGTTATAGTCAAATAAATGGAGACTTGCAGTGTATAACTATTACATTTATATTATTATTATTTAAAAACATATTTTTAGGGAGCCCACAAATTTATGCCTTTGTAATGAAGTTGGCAAGAAGGAAAAATTAGAAAACTTGTTATTCTGTCCTATAAATTAATATTTCTGCTTTATCTTTACTTTTTTACAGGAAGAAACACTTTTTAATAATCAATGAAGGCTGAAAATAATGTATTCAATACTTATCTTTCTTAGGAAAACAACTAAATGTTTATCTCTAAATAGTAAGACAGTGGTAAAATACAGAATCA
>SJYC01093529.1:0-12792 GCA_006408675.1 Madoqua kirkii | reverse complement strand
TAGGTTTTAGTGAAAGAACTCTGGGCTCCTCACTTTTACCTGTATTCTGAATACACAAACCACTGGAGCACAAACATGCATAGTTTTGATGGTAGCAGTGCACTGAGACTTCAGGCAAAATGTTTTAAATGTTCAATAATTTTTGCATCAATATTCTAAAATTACTTTAGAAACATTTTTGTGATTGGTCCGTAATCATTGCTAAAACATTTCATTCAGGACAGATGAAAGTTTGTTATAGTCAAATAAATGGAGACTTGCAGTGTATAACTATTACATTTATATTATTATTATTTAAAAACATATTTTTAGGGAGCCCACAAATTTATGCCTTTGTAATGAAGTTGGCAAGAAGGAAAAATTAGAAAACTTGTTATTCTGTCCTATAAATTAATATTTCTGCTTTATCTTTACTTTTTTACAGGAAGAAACACTTTTTAATACTCAATGAAGGCTGAAAATAATGTATTCAATACTTATCTTTCTTAGGAAAACAACTAAATGTTTATCTCTAAATAGTAAGACAGTGGTAAAATACAGAATCACTTTTTAAAATAGTAGGTCCTCATTGGTTATATATTTTAAATATACTAATAGTAATGTGTGCATACCTTTACTTTCTTAATGTAGAGATGTGTATTTATTGAATGAACCTAATTCTTTCACAGTAAATTTTTGCAGTATCTTAATTTGTACTCTTATCAGAAATCAGCTCATGGTCTATATCTAACTGTACTTTTTTGGTTTGTTGCAGGTTGACAGCTTCTTCCTGGAAGCTGTGCACCTGGGGAATTTGTACAAGATTGTCATAGCCCATGATGGGCTTGGACCAGGTAAGAGTCTTCCACAGATAGATATTCAAAGTGCGGTTCTGCTCTGTTTTTGTACCTCATACAAATCTAGAAAAAACTGTGGAAAACTCATAATGACGTGGTTTCTAAGTACTGATTCTCTGAGGTGAGTGGCAGTGTTCCGGGCATGCTCCTGCTGGATACCATGTCTGTACCCAGTGACAGGAACTGTCCCTGAAGTGCTAACTATCATGACAACAACAGCACCTTCAGGAAGCTCTCCTGGCAGCCTTGCTGTGTTTCCTGTTGAGTCCTGTCTCAGCTGTGCTCTCTGCTGCCGTTTTTGTTCTCACTTCTTCCCCAGGTTTCCCATCACTTTTGTGACTTGACCCACATCTTCATTTTCTGCTACTGCATAAGGTCTCCATAAGATAGACAAAAGTAAAATTTGTTTACGAGTAAAGTGCACATACCACAAAAAGGATAAAAACATCCCAAAGCATCAAAGAAGATGATAAACACTTTTACTTAAAAACGTCAACTTTCAAAACATTAAGAACAGAGTTATCATATCAATATGTAGTGGATGTGTGTTTAAATAATTAATGAGGGGCCCAGCCAGGTGACAAAGCTAGTTCAAAAGAAGTTACACAAAATAAAAAAAATATACACTTGTGATCAGTGAAAACAGAAAGAATAATAGATTTGACTAACAAATTAAATTAAAAGTATGCCTAATGTCCTAAGATAATAAAAACATAACTTTGAGATTATCTTCCCTCTTGGACAAAATTCTCTTATATTTTTATCAGATCCAAGGCTATTGTATCTTATTTTTCTGCCAGTTGACAACTGATTTTACAGAGTCTGGGCTCTGATCTATGGTCAGGACTAAGTCAGGTAATATTCCATTTCTGCAGGGAGTCAGATGACTACCGAGCAGGCTTGTTGGACGGTGAATGCTCTGGTAGGACTCTGAAAGGACATGTTAATATGCCTAAGTAACATACACAGCAAATTCAATTCAAGGGAATATATGTGGTAGGCCTGCTATGTACAAAGTTCTGTGCTGAGTATTTTCTATGGTAAATATGAAAATACTTTTCTGTTGTTTAAAAGCTGCCCTGACTGTGGCATTTCCTTACAGCAGCCCAAGCAGAAAAAGATGATATTTTAATTTGACAGTTAAGTTTCCCATTTTGTCCTACTCCAAATACCCAAATAAAATGGGATTTGTGTTACTTCCGAGGATTTTCACTGTTGCTGGCACAATGTGAGTATCCCATGGAGCCTGCATTCTCCAGAAGAATTGTTGTAGTTCAGCAACATGGATGCATGTGTGTGCAATTATTTGAAGGTAAATGTATATGAAATGAATCGAGAAGTACAATAAGGGATAATATATGACAACTAAGTAGGGTTCATGCTGGGAAACTGAAGGATCTTTCAGTAATAGGAAATCTATTAATAAAATACATCACCTCAGAAAGTTGAAGCAAAAAAATTATCTGTCAGCAGTTAACTAATATTATTATTAAAAATTCTTTCAAAATTTGAAAAATGTCTATTAAAATGCAAGGAAGATCAACTGAAAAATGGATGAAAGAAGAAAATTTATAAAGTGTTAGAGTTTAAATTCAATATACAATAACTGGAGGCTGTTTTTTTCTATTGAAAATATGAGATATAAAAGCTCTTCAGAGTAGCAGCAAAAATATATAAAATATATAATAATTAACAACAACAATGAGAAATACATGTCCCTCTCAATTATTAAACTGGCCTGGTCTGAAAGCCATAGTGAGAAGTAATAGGAAACTCTAGCCAGGACAGTTTGATTTACAGGTTCTATCTGTCCTGAGGATTAAGTGAACCTATTTGTTCCTTAACAATTTATTTACCAACCATCTCAGCTGGCACTGTGTTCTTGTTTTGATTTGTTCTGGTTTTTGGTGAGAGAGGTGAAGGTTTTGTGTGTGCATGCATTTACATATTTCCTTTAGGCCCAGCTGCCTGTGTTTGTGGTGCATTGGCAGTTATATGAGTTATGAATTTTATTTAACCAAATTGTGCCCAGGTCTCTCCATTTTGGGGGGCAAAATCAATCTGTGGCAAGATTTATTTTTGGAGAAGATAAGATCTCAGACTATGATGGAGAGAAACTGCTGCAGGGGTTTCTTTACAGAAAGACTGTTGGTTACTCCACAACCCAGGGGAACATCACAAGTGAGAAAATGGTGGAGAACTGGAAAGAGGTGTGGGTGCAGTGCCTGGACATATCTACTGGTGTTGATCAAGAGCTCTCTGACTCAGGAGAGAAAACATGAAAGACAGGGTCATACAGGGAACGATGAGGAGTGTGGCTCGGCTCAGGGATGGGAATGTGGTGAGGGACAAAGTTCAAGACTAAACAAAGACCAGTCTGTGACCATGTGCTGTGTTAGAGTCTACAGCTGATGAGTATTACCTCGGCAAGTCAAGCAGTTTTAATTAAAGGAGGATACATTTTGAGCTGGCCCTTTGTATAAATAAAACCATGATGGCTAGTTAAAATATTCCTTTTATCTATAAATAAAATTAATCATATTTTAACCAACATGAGTTTGCAAGTTAGTATAAAACTAAACATTTAAGAAGAGGCTGTTATCTTCATTAAACGAGCTCATGCGGTATGCTTGGACAGAGTTTCCGATTGAATATGTATTTAATATATACATGAAAGTTCAAATTTGGATTTGAGTAGCTTTCAATGTGTATGCATTTTAGAAATTGACAGTATTGCTAACTCATCAGATATATATTCTTTGAAAGATGTTAGGTTCAAGGTTATAAATGCAGTTTATGAAATCAAGAGCAGTTGCAGAGTTGTTCTATTTTCAACCATTTGGAAAGTCACACTAAAGTAGATGTTGTAACATACAAATCTTTGTGACTTCCCTGGTGGTCCAGTGGCTACGACACTGTGCTCCCAATGCAAGGGGCCCAGGTTTGATCCCTGGTCAGGGAGCTAGATCCCACATGCTATAATTAAATAAATAAAAATTAAAACAGAAGAGCTTCTTTAGTGGCTCAGATGGTTAAGAATCTGCCTGTGAGTGCAGGAGATGCAGGTTTGATCCCTGGGTTGGGAATATTCCCTGGAGAAGGGAATGACAACCCACTCCAGTATTCTTTCTTGCCTGGAGAATTCCATGGACAGAGGAACCTGGTGAGCCTTGAAGTAGGCTATGCATGTAGAAGGCTATGCATTTTTAAATGCCTCAGAGTCCATGTCCCAAGTATCTTGTGTTATCTGAAGTATTAAACCTTACAGGTTCGTGAGGGCTTTACTTACTCAAAAGCTAGAGCTTCTTTCTCAAAACCTCAAGTAATACCCAGTCTGTAACCTGTACACACCACAGTTTTCTTTCTTTAATTTGTGTTTAGGAAATGGTTGGTTTCTTGATGACGTTGTGATCAAGGATCCCACAACGAACCATGAATACACCTTTTACTGCCACAGGTTGGTAGGCATGCTTTACTTTGAACAAATTCATTTCATGTTAGTCAGTGCCAGGCTCATATATTTTGGGCAAATGGAGAGTTTATTCAGTCACTCCTGCCACTGAAGCTTCATTGGGTAACTTTTTTGAACGTGAATTTTAGGGTCTGTTTCTTCTACTTGCAAAGATATCCATTGTGTTTATCATCATTCCTGATGATACAGATTTAGGTCTTTGTTCAGATTTAAAACTATGATTTCTATTTATACATTAATAAAGAGAATGAAGGCTTCCCAGATGACACAGTGGTAAAGAATCTGCTTACCAGTGCAGGAGATGTAAGATACCTGAGTTCAATTCTGATAGGGAAGATCCCCTGGAGAAGGAAATGGCAACCCACTCTAATATTCTTGCCTGGGAAATCCCATGGACAGAGGAACCTGGTGGGCTACAGTCTGCAGGGTTGCAAAGAGTTGGGTATGACTGAAGCAACTTAGTGTGCCTACTAGCTGTTATTTCTGGCTAGATAATTACTAGTGGTTAGTGCAGTATTCTTGCCTGGAGTATCCCAGGGATAGGGGAGCCCGATGGGCTGCCATCTATGGGGTCGCACAGAGTTGGACACGACTGAAGTGACTTAGCAGCAGCAGCAGCAGCAGTGTAAATATAAATTCAGGATATACTTGATTCACTTTTCTTTGCATAGATGGCTGGATCAAGGGGAAGATGACGGTAAAATCGTCAGAGAACTGTATGCCAGGAATAACAGTATTCTCTCTGCAAGTGAGTATTTCTCAGAAAGCTCTGTTTTATAATGATTGAGGAAAGAAAGCTTGACTCTACTGAAATTAATGGTCCTTTCCCTCCTTTACATCCTCAGGGCGAAAGCTGGAAGTTATTAGAAAAGAAACAGTAAGATTTTACTTTTGGCCCTAAATTATTTGGTACAAAACAGTGTTCAAATAGCTATTTGATGTGTTAAATCAGTATATAATGTTTAGTAAGGGGTGTTTCCTAGTAACTTCTTTTGTTTGTCTTCTCATATTGGTGTTGTTTGTTTGTTTCATTTTTCTACTTAGTGGGCTGCAGAAAGCTGGAAATTTAGGAAAGGAAATACTCTTCAGTTCTACAACAGGCTTACTGGAGGATTTGTCCGTCTGCATCCAGACAGCACAGTGGACGCAGTTGGAGAAAAGACAGACAAATATGGTAAAATCATGGGCCTAGCGTGTCATGCCTTGGCAATTTTGGGAGCTGGAGGAAAGCAAGTTTCTAGACCCAGTTTAAGTTGTGCTTCTTACTTTTCAGATGACTTTATACCAGTATTAAACTATTTAAATAATTTACTACCTACATTAACACAAATGGTCAATAGACGAGAGACTCTAAATCTTGGCAGACGATGCAATTATGCAGACAGTACACCATGAAAACACTTATATTTGGTAATTCTTACTTGAAGAATAATATGTAGGCAGTTAACATAAAGTGTTTATAAAAAATAGCATTTGTAGTTCTTGAAAGGGTACGGCCATTTAAGCAATTAAGTAAGTTCTGCTAACACTGAGAGCCTGTTACTTCAAAGCACTGTGTTAAATAATGTGAGGGCCACAGAAATAACCAAGAATTTTTCTGAACTCCAGAGATTCATCATCTGATACAGAAGACAAACACATACAACAATTCTAATAATGCTTGTTTGTAGTGTCAGAATGATAGTACAGAGGAAGAACTAAGCGAAGGGAAATTGGATTGGTTGTTTATGTCAGCATGTCATGAAGCCACAGCCACAAATATTCATGAAGGAGTAAGCCAATAATGGTAGACTGGACTATGAACCCAAACCTCCAGCTCCTCTTGAAATTTTGTTGTTCAGTCACGAAGTTATGTCTGACTATTTGTGACCCCATGGACTGCAACTGACCGAGTTTTCCTGTCCTTCACTATCTCCTGGAGTTTGCTTATGTTCACTGAGGCAGTGATGCAATCCAACCATCTCATCCTCTGTTGCCTTGAAATTTAGACCACTATTTAAGCAAAATCCACCTTCTGCATCTGTGGATGTAACTTTGCTGTACCTTGTTAGAAACTGTGCCTTCAAATAACCTTGAGGATGTGCAGGAGATATTAACCTCCAGCATCTCCTAAGAAGATAACTTCCACCTCCTATTAGAGACCCCGGAGAATAATCCAACTTCCCCTTCTATGAAAATGTGTGAGAATCTGAGAATGCATCCTAGTAGCGTCTCTTTTCAAAGCTAGTCTATTTCTTAGACATTTTTCTTGCCTGTTGGTTCCCATTTGGGATCACTTATCTACTTAGATCCCTCAGAATGGTCCTTCATGTCATGCTCCCCAAGGCCCCTGCTGCCAGTGCTGACACTCTTTTCCCTTATTGAAGAGAGTGGCTGTATGTCCAAATGTAAAAATGTCTCCCATTTTGAAATCAGAAACCGTAAAGGATCTAAGTTTAACTTTACTTGCAAAAAACACAAGAGCACTGAGTCAAAGACCAAGACCATTATTTCTGGGAACAAATGCAGCAGGTAGAGCAGCATCTTACATTGGGTCCCCAAGTCCCCACCCCTCAGTATCATCAAGTGAAGGCCTGATGTTACCTACATACAAGGGTGGGTACGTTAAAGCAGGAAATACCCAAGGTAAGAAAACTCTGATCTTTTTCAGAGTTGCCCAGTTTTCCTTCCAGAGAAGGAGAAACAGAGTGAGAGACAGAGACAGACAGAGACAGAAAAAGAAAAGATGAGAATGTAAGTAAATATTCTCCAGGGAAGGGAAAGAAGGTCTTTTTCTTTACTCCCCTGGGGTGCTGAAAGAGAGGGAGAGAAATAGTGATATCAAAGCGCTACTATGCTGAAACATTTCCCTATGTTTTGTAAAAGGAAATGGCAATCCACTCCAGTGTTCTTGCTTGCAGAATCCCATGGACAGAAGGAGACTGGCAGGCTACAGTCCATAGAGTCACAGAAACAGACACGACTGAGCACACACTCACACATACATTTGTAAATCCCTTTATTCAGAGGGACTGGTCCATGAAGGAGAATGACGCATGTAGGGATACTTGTCTTCTAACACCTACCCCGACAAGCTGGTTTATAGAGGGAACTCAACACTCCCACATCAAGAGCGTCTGCCTCATCCCTCTCTCGGTCAGCCCTGTCTCTGTATTTTGACTAATAGAGCAAGCACACTGTAACTCCTGAAGTCCTCGTCTTCTGCCTCCACTTCTTGGATTAATTTTTCTAGGAAGCCAGGCCTCCAAGAAAGGATATGGATAAAACCAGAGAGTTATGCAGAGAGGCTCCCCAGGAAAGAACTGGTGTCCTGCAGCTGCACAGACGGCAGGCATGTGAATGTATGTGTAGAACTAACTAACTGGTAGATGATGAAAACAGAAATTTTACCCTAAAATGTTCCCAGCATCTAAATACTCTAGTCCTGCAATATATAGACTAGAATGAGCAGTCCTAAGAAAGGCAGGTGCATGAGTCATTCTCCTTGGCGTGACTGACATTTTTGCAACAGGAGGTGTGCTTTATGTATGATAATTACTGCAGCATCATTATTTCCTGATGTTATATGCCATGTCCCATAAATTCACATTCATGAATCAGTTTTCACTTGCCTGGAAATGGTTGTGATGAACAATCTGACCCATGAACATTTTTTCAAGAAAATATTTTAAGAATATGTCTCAGATGTGTTGGCTTTCATGTTCACTCCACACACACACACAATGTATTATCATGCGCCAGGCCTTCTATTTAGTTATCAAGCTGGTTGTGAATTTAGCTATTTTCATGCCCAGAATTAGAGTGCTCATTTCTCTGAGAGCTGCTGAACCATTTCTTGGCAACACTAGACCTAAGAGGAGATACACAGCGTGAGAAGATCATTGAAATACCACAGGGGTTTCATTTTTATGATCATAAGCTCTTAAGGATTAGAAGAAATAATACTATGCCTACTCTGACAATGACCATCAAAAACAAGTCTTCTTTCCCTAATGTGGGATCTCAGAGCTGAAAGGAAGGCCCAGATGACAATGCAAATAAGTGTTTAGTTCTAAACCATTGATGGGTATCTTATATCAGGGCCAGTTCACGAGCTTCCCATCCCCTAAAATTTCAAAAGATTTACTATAAAATACAGATTCACATAGTTCTGTCATTATATAGGTGTATTTTTCAAGGAAAAAACATAACCTATATTCACACTCATTCAACTGATATTCCTAAAAGGATTAAGCATGTAATTTTATTTATTTATTTTTTAATTAATTTATTTTAAGCATGTAATTTTAAATATACAATGTATTACCACACTGGAAATTTCTGATGCGTCTTTATTGTTCTCTGCAGTGTCTCTATGGACTTATGTGAATAGTTGTACCTGCTGTTGCTAAGTAGCCAAGTCGTGTCCAATTCTTTGCGACTTCATAGACTGTAGCTCACCAGGCTCCTCTGTCTGTGGATTTTCTCAGGAAAGAATACTGGGGTGGGTTGCCATTTCTTCCTCCATAA
Source organism: Madoqua kirkii (assembly GCA_006408675.1). Taxonomy (NCBI): domain Eukaryota; kingdom Metazoa; phylum Chordata; class Mammalia; order Artiodactyla; family Bovidae; genus Madoqua; species Madoqua kirkii. The sequence goes on along the minus strand of SJYC01093529.1, from coordinate 3,975 downwards.
TTAGATTGCTCAAAATTCTCCAAGCGAGGCTTCAACAGTACGTGAACTGAGAATGTTCAGTTGTTCAAACTGGATTTAGAAAAGGCAAAGGAACCCGAGATCAGGTTGCCAACATCTGCTGGATCATAGAAAAAGTTCCAGAAAAGCACTACTTTTGCTTTACTGATGTAGACTTCATAGACTGTAGCTCACCAGGCTCCTCTGTCTGTGGATTTTCTCAGGAAAGAATACTGGGGTGGGTTGCCATTTCTTCCTCCATAATTAGATTGCTCAAAATTCTCCAAGCGAGGCTTCAACAGTACGTGAACTGAGAATGTTCAGTTGTTCAAACTGGATTTAGAAAAGGCAAAGGAACCCGAGATCAGGTTGCCAACATCTGCTGGATCATAGAAAAAGTTCCAGAAAAGCATCTACTTTTGCTTTACTGATGTCAAAGCCTTTGACTGTGTGGATCACAAAAAACTGTGGAAAATTCTTAAAGAGATGGGAATACCAAACCACCATAAAGAAAGCTGCTGCTGCTGCTGAGTCACTTCAGTCCTGTCTGACTCTGTGCATCCCCATAGATAGCAGCTTACCAGGCTCCTCCATCCCTGGAATTCTCCAGGGAAGAACACTGGAGTGGGTTGCCATTTCGTTCTCCAGTGAATGCAAGTGAAAAGTGAAAGTGAAGTTGCTCAGTCATGTCCGACTCTTCGCGATCCAGTGGACTGCAGCCTACCAGGCTCCTCTGTCCATGGGATTTTTCAGGCAAAAGTACTGGAGTAGGTTGCCATTGCCTCCTCCAAAGGAAGCTTAGTGCCAAAGAATTGATGCTTTTGAACTGTGGTGTTGCAGAAGACTCTTGTGAGTCCCTTGGACAGCAAGGAGATCAAACCAGTCCATCCTAAAGGAAATAAGTCCTGAATATTCTTTGAAAGGACTGATGCTGAAGCTGAAGCTCTAAAACTTTGGCCACCTGATTTGAAGAACTGACTCATCACTAGAAAAGACCCTGATGCTGGGAAAGATTGAAGGCATGAGGAAAAGGAGATGATAGAGGATGAGATGGTTGGATGGCATCACAGACTTGATGGAAGTGAGTTTGAGCAAGCTCCAGGAGTTGGTGATGGATACGAGAGCCTGCTGTGCTACAGTCCATGGGATCGAAAATAGTCGGACACAACTGAGTAACTGAATTGAACGGACCACTTTACCTGCCTCCTGAGAAATCTGTATGCAGGTCAAGAAGCAACAGTTCGAACCGGACATGGACCAACAGACTGGTTCCAAATTGGGAAAGGAATATGTCAAGGCTGTATATTGCCATCCTGCTGCTTGTTTAACTTATATGCAGAATACATCATGTGAAATACCGGGATGGATGAAGCACAAACTGGAATCGAGATTGCAGGGAGAAATATCAATAACCTCAGATATGCAGAGGACATCACTCTAATGGTAGAAAGTGAAGGGAAACTAAAGAACTTCTTGATGAAAGTGAAAGAGGAGAGTGAAAAAGCTGGCTTAAAACTCAGCATTTAAAAAATGAAGATCATGGCATCAAGTCCCATCACTTCATGGCAAATAGATGGAGAAACAATGGAAACAGTTACAGACTATTTTCTTGGGCTCCAAAATCACTGCAGATGGTGACTGCAGCCATGAAATTAAAAGGCTTGGAAGAAAAGCTATGAGAAACCTAGACAGCATAGCAGAGACATCACTTTGCCAACAAATGTCCATCTAGTCAAAGCTATGGTTTTTCCAGTAGTCTTGTATGGATGTGAGAGTTAGACTATAAAGAAGGCTGAATGCTGAAGAATTGATGCTTTTGAACTGTGATGTTGGAGAAGACTCTTGAGAGTCCCTTGGACAGCAAGGAGATCCAGCCAGTCCATCATAAAGGAAATCAGTCCTGAATATTCATTGGAAGGACTGATGCTGAAGCTGAAACTCCCATACTTTGGCCACCTAATCAAAAAACTGACTCATTTGAAAAGACCCTGATGCTTGGGAAGATTGAAGGCAGGAGGAGAAGGGGATGACAGAGGATGAGATGGATGGCATCACCAGCCTGATGGACATGAGCTTGAGCAGGCTCTGGGAGTTGGTGATGTACAGGGAAGCCTGGCCTGCTATGGTCCATGGGATCTCAAAGAGTCAGATATGACTGAGCGACTAAACTGAACTGAGTAAGGCTGGGTATTTGTAAAGCTCAGGGTCCTCAGCTGTAACCAGAGTCCCTCCATGCCTCATTCACCCAGTCCTGCTCTGCATTAACCCCAGAGGAATCAGGGGATGGGGATCTGTAGGAATCTGTAGCTCCTGATGCCTCCTGTTCCAGGTCTAATAAACTATCACTCTAGCAGGCATGCTGTGTCTTTCCTGACTGAGTTTATGAAAGTCTGACCAGCTGATGTCACTGCTGCTCAGGGACTATGTGCCCATGGGTTGCACTGGTGTCTTCTTTGAGGCCAGCTGTAAGTTGGAAGGCAAGAGGAGAGTGGACCCAGAGCCCCTAGATTGTTGGGAGAGAATCTAGGAGGGCACAGCAGGGTAGGAGTGGTCAGAGGTTGATGTGGGCCCCTAAGGTCTCTTGAATGTGAGGCCTGGACTCCTGGGTTTCTGGCAAATTTAGAACAAGCACAGATAGAACATGTGAGCAGGTGCCATCCAGCCACCCCTAACAGCATCCAGTGCAAGAGGGCCTTGTCTTGCTAGGGCTCCTCAGCTCCCAAGAGGTGGTTGAGGGTGTTCCTGCTGCTCTTAAGTCACTTCAGTTGCGACTGACTCTGTGCAACCCCATAGATGGCAGCCCACCAGGCTTCCCTGTCCCTGGGATTCTCCAGGGAAGAACACTGGAGTGGGTTGCCATTTCCTTCTGCAATGGGTGAAAGTGAAAAGTGAAAGTGCAGTCCCTCAGTTGTGTCTGACTCTTCACGACCCCATGGACTGCAGCCTACTAGGCTCCTCTGTCCGTGTGATTTTCCAGGCAAGAGTACTGGAGTGGGGTACCATTGCCTTCTCCAGTTGAGGGTGTTAGAAGGTTGCAAACCCACTGTGACATACTCACAGGTCACTATGGGACCCTTGGCTTATGGGATGGAGAAATGGGCCATGATCAACCCTGGGGACTTCCAGTGCGGACGCCATGAGACTTGTGTGAGCAGCGAGTCACCTCCAGCCTCACCTGGTAGATGGATATGGGAGAGGCAGGGAAACAGAGAGATAGAAGGAAGCCTGGCCCAGATCCTTGCACCCAAGCTGAGGTGAGAAGCACTTTGAAATGTTAGACAGGGACTTGAGATTCCAACATACAAACTACAGCACAAAGCACTGATCAGAGAGTTAATGCTTATGGTTTTTTTTTTTTTTTTTTACATATTGACTTTAAATTGTTTCATCATTCCCAAGAAATTCTGAGGGAAATTTTGCTACAATTACACTAAATCTAAATATTAACTTGGAAGGAATTGAGGTTTTCACAGTATTCAATTTTTTTCTTTAGGAGTTTTCCCTCTATTAATTTAAGACTGTGTGTGTGTGTGTGTGTGTGTGTGTGTGTGTGTGTCTGTGTGTATGCCTGTGCATGTGTGCATATATATATATATGTATATGTGTGTGGAGTCAAGTGGGCCTTAGGAAGCATCACTATGAACAAAGCTAGTGGAGCTGATGGAATTCCAGTTGAGCTGTTTCAAATCCTGGAATATGATGCTGTGAAAGTGCTGCACTCAATATGCCAGCAAATTTGGAAAACTGAGCAGTGGCCATGGGACTGGAAAAGGTCAATTTTCATTCCAGTCCCAAAGAAAGGCAATGCCAAAGAATGCTCAAACTACCATACAATTGCACTGATCTCATATGCTAGTAAAGTAATGCTCAAAATTCTCCAAGCCAGGCTTCAGCAATACATGAACTGTGAACTTCCAGATGTTCAAGCTGGTTTTAGAAAAGGCCGAGGAACCACAGATCAAATTGTCAACATTTGCT